>JAHWFP010050271.1:26961-85069 GCA_023313725.1 Lithobius niger | reverse complement strand
GAGCCCAAAAAATGGAGGAAATATGAATGTATATTTATAAAGCACAACAAAAGAAGAATATTTCATTTCATTCCCGTTTCATGAAGTAAGTAAAACAAGTTACCAAACGGTAGCTTGAAGCTAAAGTTTTATTTTTATCATTTAATGACTAAGAACTCTCTTCACCACCTAACTGTGAGGTTGCTAAGCAGCCAAAAACTACTGGAGTTTATTTTATTCACAATCTGGTTGGCTCGTTTGTTATTTTACAGAGATTCCGCAGTGCAGCTAGTTATATGTGCATTTTTCCACACATTCCACTGCAGTCGGTGAAGTTTATTTGTGACGGTCGGTAGAAAATAATACTACATTCCTTGTTCACGCACGCACTTCATTTTAAAACCATCTACATTTAGTGTTAGTAAAGATAAGAGAGGTTGTGTTATATAACGCCCTACTTTGTGAGAGGATTAGCCTATATAAATGTTTACAGCAAGTGTAAATGAACGTTACTGGTTTTGAATACATTTAATTAGATGTTACCGCAGGTACTGTGGGTTTGACTGTGATATCAAGTACAAAGTAGTAAAACCATACTTGACTTCTCCACAGCATGGCAGTCCGCATTCGTTAGACCTTGCATACTCAGCAAATTTATAAAGGCCTAATGAATATGGACGGCCTTCAAATTCAGTACTTTTTTGAAAGGCTGGCCAAAGCTGGTCAGCATGTGCTATTTTCCAATAAATTACATTTTTTTACTTCAGACGACTGTGCAAAGGACTGGAATTCATGTTATGCAGAAGCTATTCCAGTTGACTTAGTCTAATTGGCTAGTAATTGCTGTAGGTGTGGGATGAAAATTTAAAACAATGTTCTGACAATGTTTTTATTTTACTCACATAGTTTGACATTGGTATTTCCGGCCATATTGTTGTATAGAAGAACATGGGGAGTGGTTAACAGGTGCAGGCACTCTGGTGCGAACCAGAAGGGTAAATTTTGCATTGACCTAAATAATTGCGTTGACTTGGGTTTGACCTAAATTAAATGTCTTTAGCTAGAATGAATGAAGCAACAAAGGAAGGATACCTTGTCGTTTAGTAGCACTTGGAGCTCACACGATGTTATTGCACAAATTTGTTATGATATAAATACACTAATTTGGACGTGGAACAAGTTCTGGTTGTAAACCGAATAACACAAATTTACGAAAGTTACTGAAACCACGTAACAAATAAACACGGTACAATCACTTATATGTCCTGCATTTTGCATTCAGTGGATTATTTCCAGGCTGAAGTATTATGAGTCTTTTGCTGGTAATAGTCATGCTAGCATACTTTTTTGCATGTATTTATGTATATTTCGGTTAAACATCGGTGTAATAAAGTGGAGCATTGGATCATCCACCGTGTTGGCTAAAGCCTACGCATACGCAACAAGAAACCGACAGAAATTACTCTCAAGGAGCAGAATTTCCGTCGTCCTATAAGCTACGCATTCTCGGGCAGAAATGAGACGGGTTTTCTGCATAATGAACTGAACGGAACGTTCTGTGCTATCAAGACGCGTCATTAGGAAAGCAACTGAGCAACATGGCGGATGACGGCAGACGATAAATGACTACAGACATCAACTATATGCACCGACTGTAGATTACCTGTACGTTGCAGTTTTGTGTACGTTATGCTTCGGATTCTCCCATGATATTTGTTGTTAGATCACCCCAAGCACTACAGCAGAACTTCTTTGCTTTTATTGTTTTGCTGTTATCGTTTTGCTTTTACTTCTACCTTTCGGCTAGTGCTGTGATTCAACGTAAGGATCTAAATGCTGACGTCTAAATGCCGTGCATGGTGATGCACACAGTAATCTATATTCTCAGTCCGAAGCACACCAAACAATTGAGGCGCCATTTGCTATACTACTGATGATACTTCAACAACAACGGTGTAGTTTTTGGACCACCCCGCTCTTCTAACATATCTGAACCACAACAATCCAATGAAGTTTCCCTCACAATCGACGAGCAATTTACTACAAGTAGGCCGAACAATTTTACCAGTACCAGTTTACAAAATAGAAAACCATGATTAGCGATCAATGTCCAATAACTAAAAAAAAATCCAAAAGTGAAACTAATATTAATTTTGAATGAGCCACTGTGCACTGTGCACCAAGTCTTAGTTATCGGCCCCAGCTTTCTTCTAGAGAAAACTGCCTCATCTATATGTTTCAAACAAGATTGCACAGCAAACTACTCGAACCTTAGTTGCCAATACTTTGCCTATCTCCAATATTGTTCCTGCAAATTCTCGGATTGGTTATACTTGCAGCAATAATATTAGATTTGGAAGCAACGAATTTAGGATTTAGTACACAGCATCACCTTTTAAATTTTTGGTAACTTATTTATGTCACTGATAATGAGACCATGTAGTTAGCATGTTGATCTTGATCTGTTTTCATTGTGTAAAAAAAAATTATCTCGACCGCTGCAGTATTTTTTGCTGATTTCCTAGACAATTTCTTAGACTTTGATTGCTTGACTGGCCTAAAATAAACATAGTATCACCTCATAAATTATTTTGTGACTAATTTATATCACTAATAATGAGGCTAGGCAGTTAGTTATCAACTTAATCCCGGATATTTTTTTCTGTAAAAATACATGTTTATAAATATGATCATGGAAATTTTTTTGGTAATATATCCAATTCCGTCACTAAGTCGATAGGAATGCACGGGAAAAATCTACAATTAGGATAGCAATTGGTAATTTTTCTGAGCATTTATAGAGCAAGAGCCCATGCCGAGATCGACTACGTCATATGGTACAGATGTTTTGACTGATGGATTATCTCCGGAAAAGTAAGTCTTTTAAGAATACCCAGGTCTTGCGAGTTAAACTGGACGCTTTTGGGACGCAGAGGGGTTAAAGGACCCCCAAAATGACCGTCATTTACGTCATAAGGTACATGGTTGAAATTAGCGCCAAAACAGTCTTTAGTATACCAGGTTAAAGGCTGCGCACAATGAGACACGAAAATCGGATGCCAAAACCATTCAAGACGCCATTAAAGAGCAAGAGGAAGTCCAGCGCCAAAAGTGACCGCAATTTACCTCATAAGGTACATGGATGAAATCAACGTCAAAACAATCTTTAGTATACCAGAATAAAGGCTGCACACAATAGGACACAAAAATTGGACGCCGTAACCATTTAAGATGCCATTAAAGAGCAAGAGAAAGTCCCGGGTCAAAAGTGACCGCTATTTCTCTTAAAAGTTACATGGTTCAAATTAACGTCAAAACAAAAATTTCAGTGTACCAGATTCATGGCTTCATATAATAGGACAAGAAAATTGGGCGCTGTAACTATTTAAGATGACATTAAAGAGCAACCGCCATTTTCATCATAAGGTACATGATTCAATCCAGAATCCTTGCTGCACACCATAAGAATAAAAATCTGGGTGCTGTAACCATTTCTGATGCCAGTCACATATATTAAAGCCGGCCAAAATGGTTATAAGGAACCCTGTTGTCATGGAACATTAATCTTGTTTAATGTTCAATGCTTGTGTGGGTTTATTACAACAAGGGATTCACAAATTAATTTAATGCAAAATTACATACAAGTCTGCTTGGACTAGTGTAAAATATTGTGTTGATCTCTTTATTGAGGTAATCGTTTCAGACATACAGTATATTAATAAATAATAATATATGTCTGCAATTAACTTAATGCAATCACCACATACAACCATTGTGGCATACTGTATATCACAGATTAGGGTTTCTCATATCAGATTACAGAATACACCCAATCAGATCAGGTTAATAGAACAATAGTGATTCTTTGTATTGTTAATCACTATCACTATAACTCTCATCCACATCTCTAGTAATCTCTTCAGCAACTACGACTTCATCTGCATGTTCTGCAGATTCCTCAGCAGCAACCACATCTGTCTCGAGAAAGAACATGTAGAGAGTTGGTGAAGTCTGATCCCCTGCAAACCAAACAGCTGTATATTTATCTTCCAAACGTTGTTTACATGAGGTAAGCTGGAATATGACTCACAGTTGCATTGTTCCAAATACAACATAATTATATAAATAGTAAGCTATACTTTCTGGTCAACAACAGCCTATTGGATGGAGGACGCGAGCTTGCATCAATTCTTCTAATCTTGTCTAATAGACGCACGCCTTTGCATATGCTTAAACAATCTTGCTTCGTTCAAAGGTAGGTTCATTTTGCCGTACAGGGAAGACACAAACAGCTCAATATTAAAGCTGGTGTTATCATTTACTATTTCAGTTCTTCCAAACGATGCAAAAGCTTCCTAGGCTATCTTGTTCTTCTCATGAAGTGCAGCTGGTCGTACTTTTCCTGTTCTAGAAAATGCAACTGCGTATTTGAGTAATCACATCCTGTAAAGTCGTGAAAGGATGGAAATATACAGGATAACAAATGTCGAAGCTTTTCAAAGAGCTTGGTCATACCATGAGTCCATGAAAAGTTCCGTAGGAACGATGAGTAACAGACTTCTATGAAGGTGGTGTCCTAGCATTTGACCGAGGACAGAGACTCGCCTCGACCACCCTTGGAACTAAACAACGAAAACTTTCAATTTCAAAAACTAGATGGCGCCAGTAATATGTGCTTTTTAATACTTCAGTATCATTTACAGCTTGTTGTGGGCTCTCAATGTTTTTCATAAATTCTTATTTAAAGTATTCTTTGGAATTCTCATACGAATAAACTTGATTAAGCTATATTCTAAACTATTTTCGATATTATTTTTAACCAATAACGAAGCAGTTTGGTTACAACGAACGCCATGACATGTGTTATGTAATGTGCCACTCATGCTTCAACTAAAAAAGTGAAATCTTCCAAGTCAACTGCCAGAAAGGGACAGATGAGGAAATTCAACTTTATAACAACAAGAAAATAGTTTGATAATGTGGCAAAAAATGTTTGCTCACTTAGTGCAATTATTTTGTTGGTGGTCCACGTTCATACTGAAGATAAGCCCTAAACAGTAAAATTTGTGGTAAGGCATATCTACGATTATCTGTTGCACATTTTAAGTTGAAAGACAGGAAGCTGATTATATCTAAAGTGTGACACGTCGTATTATGATTTGTGAGATATGTCTGCTGTATTTTCTGCATTCTACGACAAAACAGTGAGAAACTGTTTAAATGTGGAAACCATAGTAAAGCCTTTTAACTGAACCTCATGTTTAGTTGCGTTTGGGAGCGAGAAGTGTCTTAATGTTTTTGTGACGAGAAGCCTATTAAAAACATAGTATGGGGTACTGCAATTTCTGGTGAATGAGGCTTGTTGCAACGTCAATGAATTTTTTCTACCGATCGTTCCTTAAATCAAGTTTGTAGTACGCAATTATCTTATTTAACGTGAATATCAGACGATGTATACTCTTGTACAAAACGGTGTGAAAACCTGGAAATGCAACCGTAGTGGTGCCGCTTTTCATACATAATTAAAAGAAATAGACAACTTTTAAATGCCAGATTTTTGTATTAGTATCCGTTTTCGAAGTAAGAAATATTACAATGCATAGTCAACGTTTTTTAATGAGACACTTAAGTGAAAATTAAAAAAGCTAGAATTTCATTGCAAAAGTGTGTAGCAATGTAGTCGAATGGATAATGGTGTAAAACCCCTGAAGTGTGAATTGTATGCTGCAGCATTTTTATTCAGAAGCCGTTTATTATCTACGGTCGAATTCTACTCTAGCTGATTTTGTAAGGAGTATGCTACTTCAAATACTAAGCTTCACCAGGTCTCCTTTTCGGCAAAACAATGAATGACATTACAAAAAATTTATAAATTTGTAAATTTATAAAAAAAAATCCTGTAACTTTTCGTGTTTTTTTCCTTTTATTTATGCTATAGGTTAATTGCTAGAAAATTCTTATTCATCGCTTATACATGACACAGTGCAAGAGTGCAGTTTTTAGGGTACAGTACTTCTACTCCGAAACAGAGGGGCGGGAGGAGGAAGGCTCCCGCTTCAAAATCCTTTACACATTCATATATCTTTCAATTTTGGCGTCACTGGTTATTAGTGCTAAAAATTGTTTAAAATATGAGTAATCGAAACTTGTCAGCCTAAAAAGTGTTTGGTAATGAGAAAGTGCCTCCGTTACTTTGTCCAGTGGCACAGACAAGAAACATTGTGGAGGGGGACGAATAAAGCCAGCTCGGGGTTTGGGCGAACGATTTCCTAGAGCATTCCGAGGAATTGAAGCAATTTATGGTACATCACTGCCGAATCCTGCTTCTTTAGAGTACTTATTTATTTTACGTATTCTGGCAGTATTTCTATAGTATTTTGACACAAAGGCGGAAGAAGTATCATTTATGTTACACGAATCCTATAAAATACTCAGTGCGTGACAGTGTATCTGCTTATAAATGAAGCTTGTCACAGTGTAGATGGATTCGTTCTGGCAATCAATCCTTAGAATTAAAATTGTAGTACCAATTTCGTGTTTAACGAATGTGAGACAATACGTATTCCAGTACACAATAGTGGGAAAACCTTAAAATGCAAATTTTCTGATGCCACATTCTAACGTATTTCAAAGAAGTCTCTTTTAAACGTTATTTGTTTTATAAACAACCAATTGTGAAACACATAATAATGATGTTGCATGGCATACGTTACTTTGATGAGACACTTAAGAGCTTATTAACAAAGCTACACTTTCGATGAACTTTTTGAAGTATCATAAATAGAATGCGTAAAGGTGTGAAGCCCTGGAAGTGTTAATTGTGTGATGCTGCAATTTTACTAATATTATTTTGCCTGTCGAGCAATGATGTAAATAACGATGGGGGGGGGGGGTGCGCGGGCAGGTCAAGCGCCCCTCCCCCTCAAAAAAGAAGCCCAGCCGTAATTTTTTTTCGATATTGACCTTTAAACGTTTTATTTTGTTTGATAGCTATTTAATATACAGTATGCAAATGACGAAAATAGTCATTCAATAGAAATGAAGTGGTTGTGCGTTTCCTAGCAAGGGAAAATAAAGGGGCCGTTAAATTTGCTCCTCCCCCAGAAAAAAAATTGTTTACTTCATTTCTCTCGAGGTCAGGTGCAGCAGGATTTTGAAGGCCCTACTGTGTAGCCGACAGAAATCAGAGAATTCGCCGAATGCGATACGAGGGTCCTTTCCCCTCCCCCTCCCTCCCCCTCCAAAAAAAAAAAAGAAAGTAAATTTATTTTGTCCAAAGTCTTGGACAAAAAAAACGGTCCTGGGGATAACAAAACGGCCAAGGGGCAAAGTACAAAGTAGCAAGCAACCACCCCACCTCCCATATATTTATTTTTTTTTGGGGGGGGGGGGGAAGGGAGTTGCTTCCTACTTTCGTACTTTGTCCCTAGGCCGTTTTACCCTCAGGAGGGCAGTTTTTGTGTGCCTCCCCACTCTCTGACTCCCCGATGGGAAAGCAAGGGCAGGAAACCAAGGGGATCTGGGCCTCGACTTGATCGCTCGACTTGATAGCCCGACTTGATAGCTCGACTTGATAGCTCGACTTGATCGCTCAACGTGATAGCCTCGACTTGATCGCTTTCGACACAAAAAGTAAGATACAACGTCGAATACTGTTTGAAAAGACCCCATAGTGTGAGTCCCGAACACCTTGCGAGGTTGCCCTGTCGCATTCGGCCAACTAAACGTAAGCAGCCATTTTTAAGTGCTTTGGGGATCGAGGTGACGGTACTTCCGGTACAACGGTACTTAGGCTACAACACTTCGTTGCAAGTGTGTACGGTACTGCTTGCCTCTACTTATAAAATTAAATATTTCTTTGATATGTATGTAACGCATGCAATGATAAACTATCAAATTATTATAGTTGTTCGCTGTGTAAATAGATATCCACGACATTTATTTGTGTAGAATTAATTGAGCTGCTATTCGCCTCCAATGGCATTCACGTCTATCTTTTGAATCCACTGCGATTAGTCATGAGCAGAGTCGTCAAGAGCTTGTGAGGGAGAGACGGGAATAATGAACAAAGGACCATTGGTATCATAAATCCCAAATTTCAAAGGATCTTTTTTCCGAAATTAATAGCTTTAATTAACGTTTTCTAACCATTAGATGATTAATTTTTCATAACCACGGTTCACCGACATAAATAACTATAATAATAATAATAAATAAATACTTCGAAGTAATAACAACGATCATTTTCATGCTATTTACATGAAAGTGCTGCCACTATGACATAAATCACAGTAGATCTTGGTTTCCCTTCACCGCCGACTTTTAACTTTGAACTTTTTAAAATTTCCAAAACGTAACATTTATTTTTAATAAATGGGAACGGTTTCAGGGTCCATGCCCTACGGTCTCCTTGCTGGACTCTTCATAATCGACTAAACCATATTATTATTATTATTAAATGTTATGAATTACTAGGTTATATTTAACCAGTGCATGCCGGGCCAGAGGAAAGCAGGGGGTACGGGGGGGGGGGGCAGTGCTGTAATTAGGGGTGGTGCAAAGGGTGTAAGGCACCCAGGCCCAGGAAGCAGGGGGCCCAAATAAGATAAAATTTACTACGTTTTGGTTGGGGTTGTTACTTTGCCCCTAAATTTGTTTACTTGTTGAGGAGGGGGCCGAACATTTCGCCCTTGAACCTCTCCTTAGAAAAAGCTAGTTGCGGCATTGGGGGTGGCAAGCAGGAACGAGCTAGACTTTCAAAGATGTGGGGACGGGGGGGGGGTTGGATTTGGGAAAAAAAGAGAAATTGCACCAGTTTTTGAAAGACTTTTCTTTTTTGGTGTTCCTTGCTACCTATGCTCCCCGTAATTGTAAAACCGTTTTGTTCCAATGAAAAGGCAAAAGGAGATTTAGGTTGAAAAGGACATTTTTTACTATCCTGTTGACCGTTTCGTTGGTTGGGCAGAAAAAAGGGCATCTAGGGATCAAAAAAGGGCATTATTCGGTTAAAAGTGGGCCAGGTGCCCCTATGTAGCTACGCCCTTGCAGTGAAGGGGCAAAGGGGACCAATAAATGGATCTCACCTGGTAGAGGGTTTCAGCTCGTTGAAGAGAACAATTTTTGCCAGCAAGCTTTAAGTTGTCGAATTTGAAAAGTGGCTATTGAGACTTATGGAATAGTAGCAAAATCTCATCTCTCAAAACATTAAAAAAATATGCATTAATAATAGCAATTCCAGCTACAGTGATAAAAAATATCTTTCCCGGAAGCGAGGATGCGTTCAGTTTCTGCTGAGATAGCAGGACGGAGTGGGTTGGGGGCCGAGAAGCCCCAACTCAGAATTTTTTGTTGGAATGTGGGGGGGGAGGGGTTGGTAAAGGAATACCTTATTTGAAAGGTCTTAATTTGGAGAGTAAAATGCCGCAACGATAGCTTCGATACGATGAACCCATCCAAAATGGCAGCCGGTCAAACTTTAGATATTTCCTCTGCATCCCTATGTATTACTCAAGCTAAACATGTAGTAAAGAGACGTATATGGCAGCAAAATGCTTCGTTCAATTTGATTGGATCACACCTACAACGTCTTTTGCGTTTTGAAACACAGAGTGTGTGCCTTTCCAGGGTGGGGGCTGGGGGGACATTGAGGCCCACACTCTGGGCTTCAAACAGCAGAAGATGACGGTGTAATCCAACTAAATTGAACGAAGAAGCATTTTGCTGCCATCTACGTCCCTTTACGACGTCTTTGGCCTGAGTAAGACGTATGGATGCAGAGGAAATTCCTAATGTTTGACTGGCTTACATTTTGGATGGGCTCAACGTATCGAAGCGATCGTTGGGGCACTTTATTTGCCTAATGAAGACCTTTCAAATAAGGGATTCCTTTACCCCACATTCGATTGAGAATTTCTGAGTTGGGGCTCCTGCTCCCCCCTCCGGGGGGGGGGGGGCAGGCGTAATGCCGATTGTACAAAAAGGTAGATCCTTTAACCAAACTTACATTGCTACAGTTTCACTATTTTCTTTCAACACCTTAAAAAGTTGTGAGGGTGTTCGGGACTTTTGGGACGCCCTGTGTGGTGCCAACTACAGTCGCTTACTAGTTCAATACCATATCCATACTTCACATGATAAATATTCAACGCACAATTAACTTTTATGATTTGAGGAATGACAGAGAAAATCACTATTTTAAAAATATTTTCTTCATACTTATTCTTTAGGTGTGTAATGATACATCACATTGGATGCCTTCGAAAATTAACCTGGTTGGATCAAGCAAAATCGTTGCTTCTACATGTCACGAATTAATATAATTTTTAACCCAAAATCGTTACTAGAACGATTCGTTATCGTATTGACTTTCACTCACGTGACAACAATAAAGACAGTATTATTTTGAACATCAAGCAGGAGTCTATTTACGTACTTGCTGTTAAGATAAGTTCAATATTTAATCATTAATTGCTGAACCTTCATCCACCCTGCACCGAGCATAACATTAACTCATCCACCTGACACAGCAAATTAATGCAAGTAAATGCAACGGCCTCCCCTTGTTTCTGTCTTGTTTCTGATTGGTCGGTAGTCGGTTCGTTTGCATTTTTAGCCCCCTGTTCCCCCAGTTACCCTCAGGAACCAAACTCGACGACCATGGTTTGTTCAGTTGTCTAGTTTACTGCCTGAAGCATAATTTGAATGCTATATGTACAGGCAATCGTCTAAATAGATCTAAGGATTATGACACGACATCTCGTATGACCTACGCCATTAGTACACACAACAGTATGTTTCTTCACAACCAGAGTTACGTAGGTCAATCTTCAAAGGTACCCCTAGTTTGATCGTTTGCTACGTTTAACTCGGCACGGAAAGGCAGCATAAAACGGAGGGAAATACTTTCATGAGTAATTTCCTGACGTCGTTTTATTGATTTAGATTTAACGATATTTAGATTTAGAGCATTACCAAACTTTTAATTAAGAAAATTAAACGCAAAATAAAAAAGGGAAAAAATTCATTATTCAATTGGCTTAGTTTCCCCATCGTCCCGTTTATGTTTTTTTTTCGTTTCTCACCTATTGGACCGCGTGTTTATTCACCCGCCGCCCCCCCCCACACACACAGTTGGTAAGGTTTGGTCCAAGTGGTGTAACTAAGGAACGAATTCTGGGAATGCAAGAATCAGGGTTTTTTTTACAATTGACTTTATTTTTATCTTCTCAGAAGATTCAGCGGTAAACCCTATCATTTACGGAAAGCAGTATAAACTCATCGAGCGTAAGCAGAATTAAACAAAAAAAATGGGGGGCACACTTGAAGAAAGGGGGCATTTTGAGGAGTTTTTGACCTTCGATGAAACACTAAATTGGTGTTTCATCCAATGATAATTATTTAATTAGGGATGAGTTCAAATGCTTACGCACATTGCGGCAAGAGCTCCTGTCCGTCTACCCAAAATGCACTTTATTTAAACTCCAGATGCCCTTTTCTTGCCCTTGCCTCCCTATTGTGGAGTCAGGGAGTGGGAGCAGACAACAAACGTTACAGGGGTAAAATATAAAAGTACCAAGCAATTCAGCCCCACTCCCCAAAGAATAATTTATTTTTTATTTTTTTTTGATGGGGGGGGGTAGTTGCTTGCTACTTTTGTAGTTTTACCTCTGGAAAAAACAAAACGGTCCAGGGACAAAGTAAAAAAGTAGCAAGCAATTCCCCCCCCCCAAGAAAAAATTAATTAATTTTTGTCCAAACTCTTGGGACAAAAACGACCAAGGGGCAAAGTACAAAGAAGCAAGCAAGGGGAGGAGGGGAGTTGCTTGCTACTTTTGTACTTTTCTGCTAGGCCGTTTTGTTATGCCCAGTAGGGCCATTTTTTTGTGCACACCACCCCCCACTCTGACTCCCCAATAGGGAAGCAAGGGCAGGAAAACAAGGGGATTGGGAATTAAACAAAGGGCATTTTGAGTGAAGGGGAGGGGGGGATACATGCCCCAATGTGCGTGTGCCATTCACCTCATCTCTAATTAGTAATCAAATCTTGGACAAACACTGGTTTAGTATTTCGACCAAGGTCAAACCACACACTTTAACGAAAAAGCCGCTAAATTTTGCCATTTGTTTGACTAGTCCTACGTGATTTAGAATTAAACGAACTAGGGAAATCAGTCATAAAATATGAATTAAATTAGACAGATGTTCGACGTTTTTTTCCCCTTTGACGTAACGCTTTGATTGGAATTTACTGCGACACAAGAAACAGCACCGTTTTTTAAAAGTTCAAAACTATTAATTGTTGTGATATTCCGGCAAATAAATAAGTTTTTTGACGAATTTCGTTGTGTACATGAAATTAGTATGACTGTAAACTGGCAGCTAAGGCCAGTTTTGAAAGCTGTAGGTCAATTCAGGGACTCGGGGATCTCGAATTTTTACTGCAAGATTTAAAGCTGAATGTTGGGTACGTGACCCTTCAAATTTACATGGAGGCAAGCGATAAATAACACAGGCTGCCAGGCTCCAAAGTTCTGCTTGCTTGGCATATGGTCCCAGGCGGGAGCGCTTGAATACCTACCGGAAATATGATTTTGCAAGGTGCACACTGGTCTTGTGCGGCTTAAAGACAATCGCGAGTCACTGGCATCATCCGTTGTGTGGCACCAGTGACTGACACGTTAGTAACGTGGATAATGCCCTACACTAGTTTTTCTGTAGGCAGAAATGCGAGTGATATACTTTTCGTCGTTGATGTTGCTTTTGATTATGCTTTGTAGAGCAACACAGTCATCTTTTACTGCCTGCTTTATGGACAATTAGCAATTTCGTGAAGGTCTCTATCAGTTCGTCACGGATAAAATGACATCACTGTAACGGTATCCTTTAATGTCTTCTCTATTAGAGGCAGGGACTTCATGCACAATGTTAATTCTCACGAAACTTTTAGCATTGAAGTGTCACGTGAAAGTCTGTTACTTACAATACCAGCTCATTACTGTGGCTCGAGCCAGGATGTAATTACACAACCAAATTCCATAAGGCTAACGTGACTTTTTTTAGAATTGTACTGTAGAGCAATCACCTATACACATCTCAAGAATGCATCCACACTAAAATGACACACACAATTACTGCTGGAGTGAACCGTGAACACTGCGGCCAACCATAGGGACCGTTCATAAAGTATGTCACGCTTTTTTGGGCCAACTTTGACTCCCTCCCTACCCCTTGTCACATTTTCTCACACGTATTCATAACCTCTTAAAAATGTATGTCACAACAATCTCAACCCCTCCCCCGCGAAATTTTTTTTCTGGAAAAGTAATTTTATTGGGCCTGCACAGACCTCTTAAAAACAGATTATTTTTCTGCCATGAAGCAAATAAAGAAAGAGGAAAAGGAAATAGCAGAAGTAACTTCCTCTTCAACGGCTAAGGTTATCTCGGGATGGAGAATGACAATTTTGCTAGAAAATACCAAAAATCTTGTCACGTTTTTTACTTGTAACTCTGCCACTGACGAACTTTTATAATGAAAAGAGAGGCAGTATCTCAGTCGGCATTCTTTCGGGCTGTAACTACAGAAAGCAGCAACAGTACAAATCAGTCGAATCATCAGTGATTTCATTGGCAATACAGTCACATAGGCTTTTTTTTCTTTCTAGATATGTCCGATACTGTAGTACACCTCTATGAGGCATTGAGCCTAACGCTCCCCACAGCCAATGCTACGACGTTAGATAGTGACTTCTCTGAGTCAACGCATGGAAAGCGTTGTTAGAATTGGCTAGGTCGTTCTACAGTTCAGGAGTGTACTGAGGCTTGTGTCACTGTCATTTCCACCATTACAGATAAGAAAAACCGGTAAGAGAAAACCTTCATTTCGTGCCTTTCCCAACCTAACATTCAAAATTAGAACGCCTTTGTATTCAAATCAATTTCAAGAATAGTGACAAATGACAGGTTCAAACAGAAGTAGTTTTATGCCTTCATACTCCGTAGCCCCTCATTTATATTTAATACAGACAGAGTATTCAAATTCTTTCTTATACAAATAGTAAAGGTGTATAAAACTGTAGAAGGGTGACGTCATATTTTTGACAAACCCCCCCTTCCCCATGTCACGTTTTGTAACACTTGGCTGGCCCCCCTCCCTCCCCTCCGAGCATGACGTACTTTATGAATGGTCCCATAGCTGCCTGTGTGCAATATCTTCTTATAGTATAGAACACGAATGGACGGTAAAGACATGTACTTAGGAATCGGTCATTATATGTGGCCGGATGGGGGGGGAGAAAATGAAAATGTAACCACCAAATTTTCAATCCCCTCTCCCCGTTGAGATCCTGAAAAAAATTTTGACCCCCTAAGGTCAAAAAATAGTGTGGACCCCCCCCCCCCCACGGAAACTGTGCGCTTTTCGTATATCCATTGTGACCGTCTGCAGATGATTCCTGCAGCCAAGATTAGTCCTGTAGCCAAACTACGTAAGTAGCTCACCAAACCGATAATTACCGTTAGTTGTAAGGAAACGTGTCTCATTTTTGATGAAAAGACATCTTGGTTTAAAAATGCTCTATAAAATGTTCCTTACACCCATCTCCTGTCGAGATTCATACAATAAGTATGATGAACACACTTAACACTGAACACTCTTGAATGCCCACATCCGCAACATAGTCAGCACCTAAAAGACCGAAGAAGCTAAGAAACCAGGTGCCAAGGCTTTTCTAGAAAGTTTTTTGTAAAAACTAGTCTTGCAGAAACGGTACTAATAGCGTCAAAACCTTGGAATTCACATCTGGGGGTCCCAGAAGCTGAGGTGTTTTTAGAAATTTTGACTCTGAAAGTGCCATTTTTGAGGTCCAAAAATTACTTTTTCTTCCAGTTGATCAGTGCTTTTGACCCCCCCCCTGACGGCACCTGAAAAATTTATGAGCCCCCCCATCAAGAGGGTCTTAAATAATGAGCCCCTCGTAATTTCCCCTACCCCCAACCCATCCCCGGCAATAAATAATGACTGGTCCCTTACACCACTGGATACACTGAAAAGTTGACTTTTTACACAGTTGACTTTTTACAGAGTCACAGTTGAATTTTTAAAGCATTTTCAAGCCGTTCACATTGTTCCCATTTTTAAAGAGATGATTAGTTCTCGCCAATCACAGATTGAATTTGGCTACAGAATATGCTCAAGGAAGATACATGTTCGCACAGAAAAAAAATTCGTAACGACGAATTATAAACAGAAACTATTTTTTTGTTGTTGTTTGGCTTAGCAATTATTCAGTAGCGCTGCACAGCTAATATCTCAGCGGGCCTTGGATAGAAACATCTAGTTTAAGTGTCGGATACAAGGGCGAGCTTCAGTCAAGGAAGGAAACAGCTCCGCACTTAACTGTGTTTCCGGCTTAGATTTGCTCGCGCGACTAGAGTTTCGAGTTTTGGTTTCGGGTTTCGAGACGAATTTTAGGCCTCTGGCAACAGGTGTCGCATCCGTACAGTATGGGGTTTTATCATACGCTAGAGTAAACTAAATCTAAAGGAGTTACTAACTCATCATTTTCATAGACTCATGGTCATACTTATCTACCGCAGTGTATTCTAAGTCTGCAATCCACTTTCGAGCCATACCTTAAACCCCATACCGAGTTTTTTACATGTTTCCTTGTCCAATAGCTATGACATCAGGATCCGATATTCGAACATTTGTAGTAGGGGTACTTGTGAGAAATGAAACACCATCCTAGAGTCTGCCTCTTCTCAGTCACTAGACAAGATGAAATGGATTGATGCAAGACCCCTTCCTCCATTCAAGGTTTTATTGAGCAGAAGATAGTATACTAATTATATATTCTATATTTGGAACAATGCTGTTATGAGTCATATTCCAGGTTATCTACTTGAGAACAATGTTTAGAAGTTCCTTGATGATAAAGTATACAGCTGTTTGGTTTTCAAGGGATCAGACTCCACTGATTCTGGAGAACAATTGATAGATGAGACAGATGTGGATGTTTCTGAGTAATCTTCAGAAGATGAAGATAAATTCTTAGTTGCTGAAGAGAATACTAGTGATAAAGATCAGGGTTATAGTGATAGTAACCAACAGTGCTAAGAATCGCTATGCTGTTATTCTGTTCTGTTCCATTACCTGACCTGACATAATCTATTCTGTGAACTGATATGAGAAGGTCTATTCTGTGATATAAAATTATCTCGTATGCTACAATGGGTGAGTGGAAGCCCCGTGCATCATTTCTTTCTATTTCTATGTGGTGCTTCTATTAAGATAATCGTATTAGACATAATATTTCTCCTAGTCCAAGTAGATATGTATGTAATCTTAATTAAATTAATCTCAATTAATGTTCATTGCTTTGGGTGGGTCTATTAAACAAGATTACCTACGACAATTTTGACCGTTTTGAATACATGTTGGGAAAATGTGACACCCAAGAAAAATCCAACTTTTCGGGCAGCAAAAAAGAGTGAACGGGAAGTTCCTAGTGGCCCCAAGGGTAACAAAAGGACCAGCGCAGAAAGGACTCGCCTTATGTAAACGGAATCAATGTAAATGGTTACAGCACCCAAGTTTTAAGTCTGATGATGTGCAGCCAAGATTCTGGTATACTAAAGTTTGTATTGGAATAAACTCGAAGCATCTCCTTATGATGTAAATGATGGTCATTGGAGGGCTGGTGTACCTCTCATTCTTTAATGGCATATAAATGTTGGTTACAGCATCCAATTTTTATGCCTCACTATGTGCAACAATTAATCTGCTACACTAAAGTCTGTTTTTATATAAATTTCAACCATGTACTTTACGAGATAAATGGTGGTCATTTGGGGGAAGGTCTACCTCTGACTCTTTACTGGCATCTTAAATGGTTACAGTACTCAATTTTCCTGTCTTATTATATGCAGCAATGTGTTTGGTACACTGAAGTTTGTGTTGACGTTAACTTCAACCATGTACCTTGTGAGGTAAATAGCGGTCAGTTTTGGTGCAAGTTTTCCTCTTTAATGGCATCTTAAATGGTTATGGCACCCAATTTTCGTATCTTATTGTGTGCAGCCCTTAATCTGCTACACTGAAGGTTGTTTTGACGTTAATTCCAACTTTGCACCTTATGAGGTAAATGGCGGTCACTTTTGGCGAGGAACTTCCTCTTGCTATTGAATGGCATCTTGAATGGTTTTGGCGCCCGATTTTCGTGTTTTATTCTGTGCAGCCTTTTAACTGGTATACTAAAGATTGTTTTGACGTTAATTTCATCCATGTGCCTTATGAGGTAAATGACGGTCATTATTGGGGGTCTTTTAACCCCCCCCCCCTATGCCCCAAAAGCATCCAGTTTGACTCGCAAGATCTAGGTATTATTAAAAACTTTACTTTTCCGCAGATAATCCAATAGTCAAAACATCTGTACCTTATGACGTATATATTTCGACATGGGCTCTTGGACTACTAGAGTTATCAGTAAGAAATAAGACTCTAAGAATCGATGGTTCAATATTAGCCACTTTTCCTATCATTTCGATACACTTTCTTCGGGGCATGACTTGAGAGTGAAGCACAAGGAAGATTATACATATGGTCAAGGTGTTCATTTTTTTATCAGTAGTCAAATATTTTGCAAGTAGAAAAGTGCATAAAATTTATATTGTTGAGTAAAGCCTTCAACATGAATTTTTTTTAAATCAGGGCACTTATGATTTAGATACATTTGCCTTGAGGATACGTTAAGAAGAATGCGAAGAAAAACCTTGCATACGATCGACCTTTGTATTTTTCAGCTTAGATTATGGTGCCAGCAAGTATTAAAGCTCGCCAATTTTCTGTTGCAAAAATTCGGCTTTAAAGCCTCTAAGAAGTGATTTTTCAAATTTAGCTAGCCTACTTTACTTTTGATTTCAACGCATTTTCTTTTGGGGTTAACTTAAGAGGAATGCACAGAGAAACCTTAAAGAAAAATTGGTATATTATATTTTTTTCTGAATAGTCAGAGGTGCCAGTAAGAAGAAAGGCATATAAATGTTCAAATGATTGCGATACATTTTCCTCTAGGGCTTAGTTGAAAGGGATATACAGGGAAAATGTCACACAGTATCAAGCTAATACTGGCTAATATCAGGCTAATACATTTGCCTAAAAGTAATCAGAGGTATCCACAAGAAGAAACGCAAAATAATCTGAGTTATTGAGTAATCCTTTTCAAGAAAGAATATTTTAAAAGTATAGCCACTGTTCTTATGTTTTCGGTACTGATTTAGGCTGCTGACGAGAGGCATCCCATAATATCCCTTCTAATGGCTACAGGGGAACAAATTCTATATCTGCAACGAAGAATTTAAAACTCAAAAAAATTAAATGAGGTACAGTGAAGATCACTTTACAGCAAATTGTCCAATTAAGGTATTAAATAATATTAATATTTTCTGCTGGTCCTGCTTGTGGTTTAGTTTTGAAAATTTATGTTCGTATTTTTTATTGCAAATTCGACGTTACCAAGTTATTTTTAGATAAAAGATTGCAGTCAATTAGTGACAATACATGAAGAGCTGAAAAACAGCCCAGCATCTGGTTTCCACGTGGATTTATTCTTTTTTTCATGCCTGGTAGACCACAGGCTAGAGGCAGTTAATGTACCGTTAAAAATTGGAGGTTCTATTCTCCATTTAGAATCGTTCACATTCTTTAATAAGATTAAAGAAACTCAAAGAGTACTACAATATTTTTTCGTTGCTATTGCTGCTCATTTATAGGTTTGAATACAGCTCCCAGCAGTAGCCATGGTGGAATAAGGTAGTAATTTTCCACAGTAATTCCAATCGGAAATTCCTAGTATCTATTACACGTCATAAGCGACATGATCCCGACACATCACTTGCTGTCACTAGTAAAAAATATGAAAATCTGAATAGCATCTATTTTCTGGGGTTGTTTCGTTTTAAGTTAATAACTGTCATGAAATTGAGCTGTCATAAAACTGAATAATCTTTGATGTTTCTAAGTAAGTTTTTTGAGAATGACTAGTCAACTTGTCTCAATATATAAAGAGCTGAAAAACATCCCAGCTCCTGGTTCCATGAGGATTTATTATTTTTTCATGCCTGGTACGGACAAGCACAGGCTAGAGGCAGACTAAAGTATTTCTAAAAAGTATTAAACAAATTACAAAAGGCTTTACCGACAGAATTTAGGGTTCCATGCACCATTTAGAATCGTTCACCTTCTATAATTATTAAAGGAACTGAAGCAATACTACGTGCTAGTCCCAATCGTAGCCGTGGTGCCGTAAGATGAGTGGAATAATTTTGCAAAGTAATTCTAAAAGGAAATTCTTAACTTCTATTACATGTCACAATCGATATGAGCCCAAAACATCATGTGGTCTCAGTGGTCAAAATTATGAAAATCTGCTTATCATCTACTTTCTAGGGTATTTGGTTTAAAATTGGTGACGTTAAGAGGGAGTGCAACCCACTTGGTTATTGCAATTCTGACTACTAGATGGCGTTAGCGTCTACAACGTATTTCAGTTACGATCTTAGTTCCACTTTTTCTCAGTTTTTTTCCAAGGGAATAGTGTCAATCTTGTTTCTAATGAAAGAGAATCGAATTGTCTAGAGAAGTGTGGAGCCAAAATCATCTACAATATATTTTTGCACTTTGGAGAATTATTTTAAGGTTGGCTAATTGAAAGATAATTAAAATCTGTAAACGTGATTGCCATCCAATATCTAGGAATTAAATCCTTTTCCTCATTAAAAAAGTGTTAATAATTTAAAATTAAACAACAAAATACCGTAATATGCAGGTGTTGTTTGAAAAAATCATACCTACTCTAATCGGATTCGAACGCAGAACGGGTGTTAAATGTGACGAGGCATGTTAACGAAGAAGGGTTGGATAGCAGTTCAAACGCTCGTCAGATCCGTGCGTTCAGAAATCTGAGCAAAATGACGTTTCATATATGTATGGACTGCTATCGACGTAAAACTGTGGCATAATTCATTGATAAATTATGCAGCCGAATACCCATCTTTCCCGTTCTTGGATTGCATTAGTTGCCCGAAAGAGTGGGAAAACTAGAAAATAGTTGTTTATGTTCTTGTAACGTGGATAAAAACAAAACCTTGTTCAAAAATGATTTATAAAAGCAGAAAAGGCCGTAAAAAATACTAAGTTTAAAAAAAACATATAACTTTTCGAGGATAGTCTAATGTCTTCAGAAATTTTTGTGTTGTGATTTGTTGGTTTTTTGTGTCACATTATGATTGGGCTGGTGGCAGTTGCTAGCAAGCCCTGCAATTCCAAAATGCAGTTCTGTGTATTTATTAGTTATAATGTTTTATTTGTTTCCAGTTGGGGTAGTATGTTCTTCCCTCCCCCCAACTGACTCCATAATTTGTCAGTCCCACCTTCCCATCTGAAGAGTTGCCATTGTCGAATAATTGTAACCCCCTACGATAATCCCCGCTTCCGAACAATTGTAATCCCCCGACGATAATTCCCTGCAGCCGAATAATTGTCATTCCCCCCACCCCCGATAAATCCCCATTCCCTTCTAATTCCCCACTTCCGAATAATTTTCATCCCCCCCCCCAAAAAAATTGCGCCTCTGCTGAATATTGACGTAAATTTCGGTTCAGGCACGTCACATGAAAATCCAGCAGATACAGTAGAAAATAACACACAACCCGTCCGAGCGGGAAATACTACTGACGAGAATGTTTTCTTTTCCATCTGATGGTATTTCATTTCGATCTAACGGGAATGTTTTCAATCTGAGCGCAGGATTTTTATTCAATCTGGTGGGCAATGACGGCGCCAGGGGTGGGCCATAACCCCCAAAAAAAATATTTCACGCCACCTCCCCGCACCCCCCCCCCCCAATAACCTCAGCACTCAGGATAACAACATAAAAAAGTAATAAAAAAAATTGCGGGCTCAAACTTGAAATCAAATGAATAGACAGACCTTTTATTTTTTAAATTTAGTTTTATATATTTATATATATATAGCAACTTTGCAGTATATGTGTAGCCTAAGTTATTTTGTGTGTTTATGGGGTTTATTTTACAAATAAATTGTATTGCATTGAGCAGTTACGGTTGGTTACGGTCAGGTTAAATTAAACAGAATAAAAGTGCCCAGTGTGGCTGCCTTTAAAAAAATCCTTGGCTGTTTCAAGATGTGCCCTCTGTCGGCCCCCCAAACAATTCAGTCCTGATGCCATCACTGCTGGTGGGAATTTTACTTTCTACGGAAAGGGAATTTCCCCCATGTTATTAGAATTCCTCTCATTATTAGTTACTTATGGTAAGCGTCATTTAAAATGCGGTGTAGAGTAGCCTAACAAAAAATGTCAGATCATCGTTCAACAACTTCATAATTTTACAACTGAGGGAAAAAATGGGTCAAAAAGCAAATCAATCCACACCATGCCCATCGAAATCAAGAATAAAGTCGATTTCTGTTATAAAATTGAATTTGTCAAGGGATTTGTTTTCCGTATAATGGGAATTTTTTTTAAATTGTAATGCAATGTGAAGGATATAACCAAACTCAAACCATTTGCTGTAAAGAAAGGTTTACGGTGGCTATAGTGGATGCTCGAAGGCATAGTGCGGGCACAGCGGACGCTTCCCTTCCACCGGCGCTGCCAGCGAACGCTTCCCTCCCTCTGGCACCCCTGAAAGTGCACGAGGGATTTGGGGGACAGCCACGTTTCGTGCGAGAACGATAATCGTCCTAAACTCTCCCCATCAGAAGTGCCAGAAACTCACTTACGGAATACACGAAGAATAAACCACTGGCAGTATACAGTCAGAACTGTGGAGGGCGACGCTGTGCGCAGATTTCCTTCTTTGCTTTAGTTTCGTACCACTGCATCGAAATACAGGTTTACCTTACTAATAAAATAGTAAGCTAAAAATAAAGCTATTCCGTGGATTACTTTCTTCCTTTGGATTTTACCTTTGGATTTTATATCGTCAGAATTTTCTTTATTTGGTTTTATTCTCCTAGATTTCCTTTGCCGTTTAGCCACGTAACGGACTGGTTCACAGTCTTCGGCACAAAATACTACTTGTGCCAGACAGGACAAAACATGCAAGCATAAAAAAAAACCATGCTCCAACTTTGTGATTGAGCCTCTATGGATTGAATAACCAGAACTTTTTTTTTCAAACAGAAAAACAATTCTATGTGATGGGAAAATAAAACCTTTATCTGATGGGGAGAAATTTCTATCTGATGGGTAAAATTCTACGGGACGGATGCACACGTTTTCTATCGGATGGACGTTCGCTCATTTCGACCTGATGGGTTTTCTGTCAGATGCGAGGTCAGTGAATCTTCATTTTTGTGTGGGTTTGGATTTTCTTTGTACTTTGTTTGGGGTGGAGTTATTTTTTTTGTTTTTTTGCATTGTTTTATCTTACAACCCAAACCAACAAATCCTGAACAAAACCTAAAGAAATTTCAGGTAGATAATAAGGTTTCTGGCAAGCCCACTTCAATAGGCCTACTGGCATTGTATTATTGTCAGTAAGCTCTATAGATACTGATACGTCACTTGATACACGAAGAGTTTGCGGTTTGTAGGGCTGGCGGGGAGAGTTTTTTTTGGGGGGGGAGTACTGCTTTTTTCACTTGAATGTGGGAAAGGGGAAATGGGAGCCTTGGATCGGGGAGCGGGTCATCGAAACGTTGTGGGCCATACTATATCTTTCCATTTTACCAAAAGTTCAGCCCTGTTTAAAATTCGGCGAAAAGGGAATTCCCGTTTCACCGAAACCCATTTAACAGAATCAAAATACTCTATAAAAATGTAATATTGCTGAAGTTAAAGAAGCATTCCTAACTGGAAGGACTTTGTAATTAGCTGCAGTTTCTGATGAGCGAGGCACGTAATTTGATTTGAAAATAAATATTTTCCAAAACAGGAGTCGGCGAAACGGGAATTCCCATTTTGGCTAGAATTAAGACACTGATTAAAATTCGGCGAAACGGCTATCTGATCACACAGTTGATCCCCCCCCCACTCCGTTCGGAAATATTGAGTTGTCCCTGAAACCAGGGAGAATGAACTAAAGAGCAAAATAACGCAGAAAAAATGAGAACAGAAATAAAAAGGCGAAGAAAAAAGGACAAATAAAACCATATCATCTAAAAAGGATCGCTAAAGCCACTCACGCAAAAAGAGCCGCTGGAATTGTGTAAATGATATATGGGACTACTACTCTCCCATTTTGTGATTTGTAGAACATTCTGCCTCATACTCACTTTTTCGTTCTAATCCAATTACACTAGACTACCTGTGTTACAAATGCTAGACAGTATATTTTTGTTGATTTATAATTTGTTGATGTATATTAGTTTGGGTGCAATATTGGAGCAATGGATCGCAATCTAAGTCAATATTTGGAAGCACAACGACGTGTAACTGCAATACTAAGGACAGTTTTACGTCGACCGCGTGTGAAACGTCATTCTGCTCAGATTTCCGAATGAACGGATCTGACGAGCGTTGGAACTGCTATCCAGCCCTTCTTTGTCAACATGCCTCGTCACATTTAACACCCGTTCTGCGTTCGAATCCGATCGGAGTAGATATGATTTTTTTCAAACAACACCTGCATATTATGGTATTTTATTGTTTAATTTTAAATTAGTAACACTTTTTTAACGAGGAAAAGAATTTAATTCCTAGATATTGGATGGCAATCACGTTTACAGATTTTATTTATGTTTCAATCAGCCAACCTTAAAATAATGCTCCAAAGTGCAAAAATATATTTTAGATGATTTTTGCTTCACACTTCTCTAGACAATTCGATTCTCTTTCATTAGAAACAAGATTGACACTATTCCGTTGGAAAAAAACTGAGAAAAAGTGCAACTAAGATCGTAACTGAAATGCGTTGTAGACGGTAATGCCATCTAGTAGTCAGAATTGAGATAACCAAAGGAGTTGCACTCCCTCTTAATGGAATTGAACTATGAACACACATTAAGAAACATAAAAAAATTCAAATAATTATTTTGTCAAATTTGTGCCTTCTATGGAATATTTAATCACTTTTTCTACCGTTCTGACACTTGTTAATTTATTATCTTGATTTAGGAGCAGAAAACACATAACCCCCTCTGATGGAATATCTAAATATCGAATATGGTTAGGGTACAAACAAGGAGGTGGAGGTAGAGGTTTTCGCGTGCAGTAATTTTGTAATACTTAAAGAAAATGAAAAGTAATACGTTTTTTTTCCCGGTATTATTGCTATTCACTATATAAGTTAAATGTTCTCCCAGAAGTAGCCAAGGTGTCCTAGGGCAAAAAGGAAAATTTTGGAAAATAAATTCTAATCGGAAATGCCTAGTATCTGTTACATGCCACAATCGAGATGACCCCGAGACATAAGAAAGTCCATCATTTTCCGAAGACGCTAGAGGTTAAGATCAAAACCATGCCAAATTATTGCTGCTCACACTAGTCACCCTTAGCTGTTCACAATATTGGTTACACGGTCATTCTTCATTTTGTAATTATTTTTTCTTTCGTATTTGTATACATTTTTCACTGCAACTCAATAAATGAAATATAAGTAAGATTGTGCTGAATTTAGCATGTGCAGCTTAACTGAATTAAAATAGATTTGTTCATTGGCCCTAAAAAAAAAGTTTAGATGGTTTTATGAAAGCGATGAAAGCACAAAAAAGATAATGGAAAGAAACAAATATTAATAAACAATGTGAAATTAATGTTATTAATAATAATAGGTCAATAAGTAAAAAAGCCGCCATGAGGTATTAAACCCAGTACTTTACCATCATAGACCGACACCAAACTTACTGAGCCCCACTCATGGACTAAAAGGTTCTTTTGAACAGGTAGCCTATACTGTTGCAAGGAAAGTGAAATTGTTGATTAAGAATAAAAGGTTGCCTAGGATTACTTGTAAATCGCAGGTCAGGTATTAAAAGGTTCAGAGGGGTTGTTGTATCTGGGTGTTTGATTTAATTTGATGCTATAGGCTATCGTTTTGAATAAGGATCCGGGCCGCCCCGTGTCACCTATGACACCTACTTAGCCCTTTGCCACCTCCAGATGAAGGTGATGATGAGTAAACGACGACTGCAATAATTTAGCTGGAGAAATCCAAGCGGAAAATCCTTGGATGTTTTACTTGCCACATTTGACATAAGTATGAAACACCACTAGGTCAATCTCATCCCGAAATAGACTATGGGTGGAGGTGGATGAGGCCAGTATCAAACCTCCCAGAGAGGAAGCGGTTGATTATTTACCGTCCATCTAACCTCCAGCACGACTCTGGCCTGAATTGCGCTGCAGAAGGAGCTGCAGTTCGTGCCTCTGTGGATAAGGTATCGTGGGTCCTCAGGTTTACAGTAGGGGTGAAGTCGTGTATATGGAAGTGCAGTTCCGCACGGGCGGTTCAAAAGTTGTATTTAATCAAAGATTGACTTCCACTTTTGATTCGTGGGTGCTATTCCTAGGGTTATTCGTGACCTCCAGGTTACAATGAACAGCTCTGCAACGGTATCCTTTTGTTTATCACTTAAACATTTTTCTTACTTTTGAAATTATTACTACTGTAGAAGAAACTATGGAATTATTATAAAGCTACAAAATTCTTCTCGTTGTAGTTCTCCTTTTCATATCAAACACCAAAACTTGTTAAGGAAAGCCAAGTTTCGAATAGTTCGACCCTTCAAAGGAGTGATATCAACACACCAAAACGTTGGCCAATTTGACAAGTTAATCGCACCGACTAATAGTTCGAAGGTTAAATGAAACTAGAACATTGCTACTTTCAGTAGCAATGTTCAAGTTTTCATTTAACATCCAAAGTATTATTTGTGCGATTAACTTGTCAAATGTTTTGTGTTAATATCAGTTAACTGTGTTAATATCAATACTTTGGCAGTCCCTTTTACCAGTTTTGCTTTTTGATTTGATATCACTTCTTTTTTAAATTGTGTGCTACACTAAACTCAACTAGCCGGCAGATGAGCAATAAAGTGTCGCGTCAACAATAGGTTGAGTGATCATTTTTCTAATATTTTAATTTCATATTTCACTCCTTTAAGAGGCCAAACCATTCTCAATTTAGTCACCACTTTATCATTTTTTTTTGTTTTTTCTCCCGTTCATATCACTGCTTTGTAAGGCCGAACCATTCTCAACTTGGTGGCCTCTTTACCAGTAATGTGTGGTGTAGTGGCAACCCGGACCACTGCACTGTGACTGAGGTTGGCGCTAATGACCAAGTTGTCGACGCGCCATTAAGCCTCAATCCCCCCCCTTTACCAGTTTTTGGCTTTATTTTGACACTTTGTTTGTTTTTCGTGAATTGGACGTAGACACAATTTCTTTGTTTACATTTGTGACGCACGTCTGTATAGATGTCATTGTCTGAAGTTTCGCCGTCCAAGCAGAGATGATGTCTACAATACTTACGACCCTTTCTCGCCATTCCCGTTACACCCACAGGCTGTAAATTAGGAAAGGTATGTAGTTCGTATCGTACTGCAGCCGTTCGTCATATTTCAGAGATGGAAGCCTTCCTGCTAGCTCGGTATCGGTGAATAATCACCCTATGGTAATTAACATAAGGATGAGCGGAATAGCTAGAAACGAGGAACTAGAAGCAGTAACACATTTGCAATGTTATTGAGGGTCAAATTTTCATTGAATGCCTCGTAGCTGACGTTCCAACATAAGTTAATTTGTGTCAGGTGGGTCATTGCTCTCCATTTTCCCCCAAGTAGCTAAAATGTGCTCAGCTATGCTTCAGGATATAAGACCCTTAAGCTATGGCTTCGCCTTACAATGGTTTATAACGGTCGACAATTGAATTGATGTGATGTTTGTTGCCGAGCTTGGTGCGACATACTAGAATGTGCTCTAGAAAGAAATAATAATTGCCTATTAATTTCATTACAATTTAGCATGGCTAACAATCGTATACAAAGTGTTCTTTATTTTGGATACTATATTATTGTAGTACTTTTGGCAACAATGTACGCAGTTTCATTGTATAATAATTTAACAAGCTGAAATTTCACAAATTAAAATACTTCAACCAACGTTTCCCGCAGACTATACCTTATTTTCAAGGAACAAGAAGTAAGACCAAACACATTAAAATTGCATCAAGTTGTAAGGAAAGTAAAAAATGGAAAGTTTTTAAAGAAGGCGATAGGTGCTGAGACCACAGTTAAGAAGAATTCACGAAAAATCCGTAGGCCTGGGATTTACTCACTTTCATCTGGTTACAAGAGTGCCAATATAACCGTGGTGTCAAAATGTGATAATGGTGTGCAACTGGTATTTGAAGGGCTGTGTTACATATTTGATGTAAATGTATTAACAAGGAAGTATGTTGTTTGTTTTTTTTTAATTTGGGGAAGAGGCTGTCAGGTTTTTTGTTTTTGGAATCACATACTTTTGACAGTTCTAATGGTAGGTTTGAGTGGATAGCGAATTTGGAACCTTTTAAGTGCCATAGAACGTCACGGTCAGGGGAAAGAAATAATCGCTGGAGACAGAAGGGGGTGAGAGGTCACACGAAAACATCGGGCAACTCCCCTGTAAGAGAGTCTGTTACTAACCAGTCCGAAGTAAGTCATCATGTGTCACTTTTATGTAGCTTACAGAGCACCAAGAGGGCGAACGGTAGACAAGTATAGGCAACCACAAACCTTATAGCAGATCACCTGGGTGTTGACCCTTTCAAGATTGCGCTCTGGCTCGGGCTAGGGCTTGGACTTGGCTTTGGGCTTGGGCGTGGGTCAGGATGCTGTTAACTTTAGGAGTTACACTGTGATTATTGGTGACTCAAATGTTAGCAGTCTGAGGGTAGACCACGACGTGCGCTCAAGAACCTGGATATTCCCCGCCATCAAGGTAAAAGATATTTCTTCTAGGATTGTTTCAGCCTTTTGGAACTAAGACTCTCTGGAGACTCTTGCTGCGTGCGCTGGTGCTAACAGTATTGAAGAAGATTCTCCAAATAGGATTGCTTCGGTTATCCACGACTGTATGACATCAGTAAGAGCCTACACCATTATAGGCCTATTTCCCCGTTTAAGCCGTGTGTGAAGACACTTGGATAAAAAGATCATCCACACGAACTCTCTGCTCCGCTAAATGTGCGTCAGTATGAACTTCTTTACACTGGATGCAGATATTTGTAAAGACCACATTCTGATGGCTAGAGATCAGATACACCACACATCAAAGGGAAAATCAGGGCTCCAGAGGAAACTTGTCGTATTGCTCGTATCGTCGGGAAACCAGCAGTTGTAATCGGGGATGCCCCAGGGCTCCAGAGGAAACTTGTTGTATTGCTCGTATCGTCGGGAAACCAGCATTTGTAATCGGGGATGCCCCAGGGCTTTCGAATCCACCTGTGCATCACCGAGATGATTTGTCATGCATCCTCGTTAACGCTCACAGCATTGTACATAATTTTGGATGTTTCTTGGAAATTTTATATCGGAACACTTTTAACATGATTTTTGTCGTAGAAACATGGCTGGATTTTAGTGTGACAGACACCAGTCCTTGTGACTCTTTAGCCTATCGGTGGTCTGCAGGGACAAGGGTAACCGAGGTGGGTCTAATGGTAGTACATCATTCTAGTCTCCAACTTGCGATGATAAACTGGTGTACAACCTTAATGTCGGTACTGATATCCACCATAGTGACCCTTATTTTGTAAAATTTATGTTTGATCTTTCAAATGTGGAAATGGCACATTGGCCCCAGATCCAGTACCCTGACATGGGATGTTGAACCTTGACCATTTGAAATCTTCCTTAAAACCAGTTAGCTGGGACCCTATTATCTTTAATTTACACTATGATATTGAGCATGCTTGGCCCTGTTTCTCAAATATTTTATTATGCCACATGGAAATGTGTCGTAAGCTCCCATTCACCACATCTTACGAATTTACATTCATTTCTAAATACATTGCTAAACAGTGTTGTATAAAGGTGATACTCTAGAGGCACTATGAGGCTAAACCAAACCCAGAATTTTTGCTCTTTTACAACCATGCACACAGAAGATAATCAGAAAATGGTTGAGACATGGCATCGTGAGAATGAAAAGCTGCTGTATGACATACCAGCTATTCGGCTCTTTTAACCATTTAGGAGTCGGAATCTTACTTCATGATCTATACCCCCATTAAAAGAGGACACCTCCTTCATCTACGGTTTCGCCATTGGCAAAATCTTTGCTTTGAACACAATTCGGGATAACGATGATCGAAGACAGCTGGACATTTCTTTGGCCACCATATCCACCATGTACACAGGTGGTATTTTCTAAAAACTCTGTAGTAAGAGCAATAAATGATCTTGAACTGAGCAGGTCTTGTGGTCCAGCCGGATTTTCGGGCTTTATTATAAGGCAGGTAGTAATGGAAATCTTCTACCCCCTCTCCAAAATGTTTGCACTCTCGTTCTCCCAGATAAACTTCCATGCATCTGAGGCAAGGCAAATGTGTTTCCGATTTTGAAAAAGGGTTCACCATCGAACCCACACAATTACCACCCCATTGTTTTTACTTATATGTCATGCAAGATCATGGAATCGATTATTCGAGAAAATATTCTGCTTTTTTTTTGATAATCACTCCGTTATTAGACTGAACACTTTGGCTTAGTTCCTAATCCTTCGGCAGTAGTCCATCAAGTGTACGGGACATCGGAGCATTCTCCGATGTTATTTACTTCGATTTTAAAAAGGGTTTCGAGTCTGTTATACATCGAAAGCTATTATTAAAAATAACCAGTTGCGGGATAGATGGAAATCTTAAAAGCTGGCTGGCTGCATTTTTATGGAGGCGCACATGGAAGGTGATGATTGAGAAGTTGCACACACTTTGGAAGCCAATCCCATACGAGGATCAGTGCTCAGGGATCAGTGCTTGGGACTATTCTTTTTTAATATACATAAAGAACCTCAATATTGGTAACACAGTCACATAAGTTTGCTGACTATTTAAAAATTGGGAAAAAATTAACAATTCCTGTCCTTCACAGGAACTGGAGGCTCAGATCCCGGGGATGGCTACTTGGTCTGAACAGTGGCAGTTCCCCTTCTCAAATCCAAAATGTTCTAATAAACATCGACCTACAGTATTTTCTCGGCATAGGCCCTTACCACAGGCAAAGAAAGTTGGACATTTGAGAATTTGGTTCACCCAGGATCTGAAATCGTCTGTACATTGCCGGAAGGTCGTCACTGCGGCATTTCGTCGCTCAATGATTGCGAGCAGGTGTTTTACATCTGGGAACGTTACTACTAAAATTTGGGTATTTAAGGTGTTCGTACGTCCAGTTTTGTAATATGCAACCCCTGTCGGGTGTCCATGCTTGGCCATGGATATTGACCTTGTGGAAAATGTCCAACGGCTATTCACACAAAAATTCCTGGTTATAGAAAAATTATGCATCACGATCGACTTCTTAACCTTCGTCTTGAGTTACTAGAACTCCATCGCATCAAGGCTGATCTTTAAGATTTAAGATTCACGTTTAAAATTCTACACAAAATTAAAGCCGTCAACTTACCTTTCTTTGATCGTGCACGGCATTATTGCAGGACTCGAGGACATGACTGGAAGCTAACCATTCCTCCCTCATGTCTTGACTTATGCTTGCATTTCTTTTTGGTCCGTGTGGTTAATATTTAGAAAGCCCTTGATGCCTACATCGTGTCTGCCGCGTCAGTGGCGTGTTTCTGTGGACTACTTACTTAAAAACGAACATCTTAGCATTTTTCTGAGGTTTCCACTACCATGATCTCCTTAGGCAGGGAAATGAATAAGAATATAGTTGCCTTCTTTTAAATTTGTGGGAATGGTTTAAGCGACTCACCGCCCATCTGTATCCCTTCCACCTTGGTGGTGGAATAAACTGAAATTTATTAACACTATTGATATATTTGTAAATAGTGTATCGAAATTCGGCCAAAATGTTTTGTGGCGGACTAGTTCTCACTTCCGGTTTTTCGAGTTTGAAGATGATGAGCTTACGTTTTAGGCCAATTAAAGCATGGTACATGAGTTCTTTGTGATGGCTTCCTGTCTTGAAGAAACTGAATGTAGCCAAATTTTAGCAAAAATATCAAAGTAGATTTGATATAGAGTGTGACGTCAACTAAGGAAATGGATTTGGAGTCTGGAGATTCCATAGTGAAGCTCAAAAAGTGGTTGTGAACATTAAGAAATTGATGTATGGTGCTTCGAAGCGAAGTTAGTCATATTGTTAAACTGTCATAGACAAATCTTTTACTGGAAATTTGGAAATGAATGCATTGTCAACCGTTTTCGCAACAATGCCACAAAAGGAACGTAGCGATTGAGCTATGCAGCGTATCGCCATTGTGCTGAGTAAAATACCATTTTTGGATTGGACGTAGGTTGTTGCAAAAATTATTTGTGTGGTGTCTAGATATTGATCAGAGTTCCAGCCCAGTTTTAGAAGAGGGTGAGGTCGAAAGTTAGTTTATTTTCAATTATGCTCAGAAGATGCTGTCTTTTTATTGACATGAACATTGATGTGACATAAAATGAAACCTAGTTGTAATTATTTGGCACTTGAAATGTGTGAAGGTATTAATAATGAAACGAGAATTTGAAGTAGTGTGGTTCGCTATAAGACCAACTGTTTTAGGACTATGTAATCAGTTTGACTAGGATCAAATTAAAGGCATGTTTTTCAACAGTTATTAACTGGGTTAATAAGTTTGAATTAAACTTTTCTAAATGTGGGAGAATAAAGGTCAGATGGTCAGGTTTTTTTTTATATTTTTCTAAATATAGCAAGGTTTGTTATTCAACTAAATGTTTCAGAAAGTCTCTCAATAAGGCGGTTTACCATGACAATGGATTGCAAGTCTAGTGAGAGATGCATATTAACATCTGCAAGTTGTTAAAAACAATGAGATAATTTAGAGTTCTTGTTGCAAAACTACTGTTCCAATAATCGTGTGAACTTGACAATTGTAATGTCTAGATTTTTTCGGAGCTTAGGAATGTTTTCAATTTGTTGGACAGAAATAATGTTGTTGAAGAATGCTCTGCCTTTATTTTTGAAGTACGAGACTAAGAGTATCAATATGACATGGGGAAAAAATTAGTCCAGTTTTGACAGTAGCAATAAATCGTGCAGTGAACGATTTTAAAGGGGATTGACTGGTGGGTCAGTTGCTAAAATTTCTTCTTCCCCCAAGGATATTCTTTAATCCAAATCATTATTAATCCAAGACTGTTTGGGAAAGACTAATAAATGCTTAGTGGCTCTGTGGTAGTCAAATTTGTAATACGGATTACTATGAGGCTGGCAGTATTGATCGATAGGGTAGCCTGTTTTTGTATTCCTCCACATATTTGTACTTGAATTTGTATTGGAGTTGATCAAACCAAAAATGTGATAGTGCTGTGAGAAATGGAAGAGATATGTGAAATAATATTCGTTAAAATACCAGGCAAATATGGTGGAAGCAAATGGAAGTTTAAACCGTATTTTCAAAAGATAGACATAATTAACCATGAGGATTCCGACTCTCATGTATGATATTGGGAAAAATTGTTTTTAGCAGAAACATAATAGGCGTCTTCACCTTTAAATGGACGTAAAACGGCCCAATTTAAGTCAAACAAGTTTGGTATAAGATTTATAGTAAGAATAGATCGCTACCTTTCACAAGATCCTAAGCAAGTCCATTTCGGGCTATTAGAAAGCTCACAAAATCACTTTGAAAACGAAAATCACCATACAACTTCGCTGCTACGCTATTTCCTCTCAACCTTCAAATGGGCGTAGGACCGTTTCTATTTAAGTTAAACAATTTCGGTTATGAACGAGGGAAAGCATAGATCCCCACCTTTCGGAAAATGCTAAGCATGTCCATTTCGGGCTAGAAGGCACAAAGAGCACTTTGAAACCGAAGGTCACTAAAACAACCAATTGAACAATGGAGCAGTCGTGCAAATAAAGGGGGGATGAGATAATCTTGAAATACAATTTTCGGGTTCAATGGTTGCTTTTACCTAAAAGATGTATATTATCTTTCTTGTCCAGAATTGTTTGTGTGAACATTTTTGCTTCATGTTATGCTTTTTATTTGTTGACGGTTAAAGAGTTACAGCCAAAACCCGTTTTGGGGGAGGGGGGTAAATCACCCCTCCTCTTCCATCAGGGGAATTTTGAACTTGCTATCACAGAAATATATTTCCAGTTACCATTCATGAGTATCCATGCCAAATTTCATGCTTTTTGCAGAAAGTGAACAATTCTATCAATTTTGGACCCCAAGCAGCTGTACTATGGAAGTGTTAGTACCACCAGTTTTGAACTCACTGCTTTGTTTATTTTGCAAGAATGAACAATCAAGATTCTTCCCACCCAGAACCCTGTCAGAGAAGGTTTAAGTTGCACCATCCGAAATTCTGAAACTGACCAAGTGCTCCTGGTGAAAGCATCATGCCATACAAGGCAAATGAATTGTGCTGCAAAAATTATCGCCTGCCATGAACAATGGTTGCTTATATAACTACTGATTGTTACAGTGACGTGACACATATTGCTGAGATTGAAAGACACGATGATGAAGACTACAATGAGACCTTATTAGTAAAGGCATTTCATTACTAAGTAGAGACTGATGCACAGGAAAAACCTATAATTAGCATCGAGCGTTAGTAGGGTAAGAATACGATGGGTTTGTAGCTCCATCCCACCACAACCGGAAATAACGTCATTACCCCCACTTCCAGTCATGTGATGACAGTGGGGGTAACGACGTCACTTCCAGTCACGTGATGAAAAGTGGAGAGGTCACTTCCATTTTTTCGTCAATCTGGAGGAGGGTAAAAAAGTGCCTTTTGCTAGTTTTTTTCGTTTTCATCAATCTGGAGGAGGGTTGGAAAGTGTCTTTTTCTAGCCTACCTTTTTTCTTTTTCGTCGATCTGGAGGATGGTAGGAAAGTGTCTTTTGCTACTTTTTTCGTTAATCTGGAGTAGGCCGGGAAGTGACCCCACTATTTCGTTTTTGTTGATCTGGAGGATGGTAGGAAAGTGGTTTTTTCTACCTTATTGTATCCTTTTGATACCTCCGTGATACCTTATTTATGACGCACAGTGGGGGGTAATGACGTCACTTCCGGTCACGCGTCACTTCTGCTTTTATTCGAACAGGAGGAGGGTGGGAAAGTGCCTTTTGCTTCTTTATTGTTTCGTTTTCAATCTGGAAGATGGTGGAAAAATGCCATTTGCTACATTTTTTTTCGCTAATCTTGAGGATGGTGGGAAAGTGTTTTTTGCCTCATTTTTGCATCCTTCTGCTACCTCTGTGACCTCCTTACCCCAACGTCACTTCCGGTGACACGATGAAAGTCGTGGTAATGATGTCACAGGGGGTGTGGCATCATTAACCACAATTTTTAGTTTTTGTCGATCTGGAGGATGGTGCGAAAGTGCTTTTTAATACATTTTTGTATCCTTCTGCTACCTCTGTGACATCATTGCCCCAACGTCACTTCCGGTGACGTGATAAAAGTGGGGTAATGATGTCACTTCCAGTTTTCATCAATATGGAGGATGGTGGGAAAGTGCTTTTTGCAACCTCCTATGACGTCACTTCTGATGAGCAACTTCACCCTAATGCCATATGAGCAACTTCACGCTAATACTATATGACCAACTTCGAGCTAATGCCATATGTCCAACATCACACTAATGCCATATGAGCAACTTCACGCTAATAACATACGAGCAACTTCACGCTAATACCATATGAGCAATTTCACACTGTCATATGAATGATTCTTGCGTTTTTCCAAACTTTCTTAAGTTTTTTCTAAGTTTTTTCTAATTTTTTCCTATGCTTCGCGAGCTTTTACATTGTGCGAATGACGAATTAGCAACACTGACGTTATTTAGGATTTTTAAAAATAATTTTATTTATAGGACACAATAACTACATCGTGTTACTAGACAAAACTCCTAAGCAGGATAGGTTTTGCTGTATTGTCCTCTTTTCATTTTCGGTTATAATTTCCATCTCCTTCAATCCCCCTAGAATTTGCATAATTTCTTCTTCATGATTAATTCTAGCGCTCAACAATATTTCCGCCAAGACTCAGCACATTGAGCAACACGATCGGGTTGTAGCAGTCTACTTCAACAGAATCCGATTCATTCGGCCCTGATTCTTTCTACTACATTTTATCCTCCTACAATTAGTCCGATCCCAATTCATTCATCTCCGATTCATTTGTCTCCGATTCGTCCGACCTCGATTCTTCCTACTCATCCGACCCCTTATCGTTCGCTCCAATTCGTTGTAATCTTTTTCTTCCAGCTAATCACTTTTCTCCTTCTTTATTTCCACCAAAATTGGTTTAATAACACGCATGTAATTGTAACCTTATTCGATTTAGACACTCAAAAGTAGGATTCGTAGTCTCGATATAAGGCATTACTGTCTTTCATCCATATAAGGCCAAGACTTAGGGGTCGTACATTTCGTACTGCAAGACTTTTTGAGTTATTAAATTCCACAGCTCATTTTTTTCTCGGTACTTCTTTCCTTCCAACACTATGTCATTCTTCCATATTTTGACAGATTTGTTACCAAATATGAGGACTCCCGTGTCCATGTTGTACCTTAAAGCAACATCAGGCTACCTGCCTTATAAAAGCCAACTAAGACAGTAGCTTCGTTTCTCGCAGCGAAGAATGCAGCTACTGTCTCAGTTGGCATTCCGCCTAATAGACAAGCCAGGGTAATCGCATTGATTGTGTAGTCAAAAACGGATTGTGTAGTCAAAAAATTCTTGTATTTTAAAATCATAATTTATAACTTTCTATACTAGTCTTATAATTTTGCTTCAGCAATCTATTGGAATAATTAATTTTAATTTTTAATGCATTAGTCTTTTAGATTTTTGATCTCATAGTAGTTACTAGCTAGCGATTAAAATTAGTACTGCGCACACACAGATAAAACTTAAAGGTCATTGTAGGCACGCAGAGCATCATACACGTTCTGAAAGACGTTCTGAAAGAAGGTAAATAAAGTTCCCAATATCCAACAGAAAATCTCCTAGGCGCCACATTTTAAAACGGATTTTTAGCAAGGGAAAGACAAACGGTTAGTAAATAGACATTTGGGGACGTACTTGAGGTGGACGATCGAGAAAAATTGCACTAGGAGGTATATCCCTCTAATCCAAACACATAATCGTTTTCTTTAGGCATTTTGAAAATTCTACGCAAATAATATCTCGAAGTCTCCCCCAATCTGTGACCCTATCAAAGAGCATTTAAAGAGCGAAAAGATGCTAGCGGAACTCGTCTCACATTCGATGGAGGGGAGCTGATCCGGTTTGATGCATCTAAAGCATCATCCTCGTGTTTCAGTTTTTTATGGTTGACTTCCACATCTTCTTTCACATCATCTTCCACACCATCTTTCTCCTTCACGTGGGTGATACTTTCTAAAGGACCAACAGTGGGTCGCTTATCTTTTTCTCCACGTCCTCCAAAAGTTTTTATCAAATTCTTCATCAGATCTGTATGTTTTGTTGTCCCTTTTTCACCAGTGTTGGTAACAAGAGTTCTCCTTTTTTTTTATAAATGATAATGAGGACCTAAACATTCGCTCGGGTTCCGATGATACCCGTTTTCTTACCTCATTTAAGGTGTTGATCGAGTTCAAAACCTAATGGAAACACTCAAAATATGAATTTTATACACCATTTAATCACACATTGGTGTTTCGTATACAATCTACACCCGTTAATACTTTGTTTCATGATAACAAAGAACCTATCAGGAACCTTCAAAAAACGAATGATTAACGTACTATGTATGTTTTAAACTTGTTCCACCACGATGTCAATTCGTTTAGTGTATGTATTAAACCTCCCACACATGAGTGAGGAACATAGTGAGAACACTCTCGAATCTGCCGTGAGTACCTGTGGGGGTGATGTCATCGCATTGTGCGTCCATATTTTATCATTTACTCCCCACCACTTGTACTACATTTGTATCATCTGAACTACCGATTGTGATGTGTTTGTATCCATATTGCTACATTTGTACCTGTTTGTGCTGTGTTTGCATTGCATTTATGCCATTTGTACAGTTTATTTCATCTATACTACACTTGTATCCTTTTGTACAGCATTTATGCTGCTTTTCTACCCCTTCGTGGAACAGTTGTAACTGTTTGTGCAACGTTTGTGCTATTTGCACCCATTTGTAGTGTAATTTTACAATTTACACATTTTACCGTGTCTACCAATTTTGTACTGCATTTGTACCAGTTTGTGCTGCTTTTGAACCGCATTTGTGCCATTTGAACTGTTTGTACCATCTATACTACATTTGTACCCGTTTGTGGTACCCTTTTGTACCCCTTCGTGGTACATTTGTGACCAGAAGCTCATAAGCAGAAGGACGCAAAAGGTAGCAAAAAACACTTTCCCACCATCCTCTAGATTGAAAAAAAAATTAAAAATGGGGTAATGACGTCATGGCCCCTGCAACGTCATAGTCAGGTGACCTGTGACATCATTACCCCTACTGTGACATCATAAGTTGGGTTCACGGAGTTAGCAAAAGGACGCAAAAAATTAGCAAAAAGTACTTTCCCACCATCCTCCAGATCGACGAAAACTAAAAAAGCAGCAAAAGGCACTTTCCCACCATCCTCCATATTGACGAAAACCGGAAGTAACGTGATCACCCCTGTTTCATCACGTGACCGGAAGTGACGTTGGGTAATGATGTCACAGACGTAGCAGAAGGATGCAAAAAGGTAGCAAAAAGCACATTCCCACCATCTTCCATATTGATGGAAACTAAAAAGTGGGGGTAACGACGCTACGCCCCATGTGACATCATTACCCCCACTTTCATCACGTGACTGGAAGTAAAGTCGGGGTAATGACGTCACAGAGGTAGCAGAAGGATGCAAAAAGGTAACAAAAAACACTTTCCCACCATAAAAACAAAAAAAGTGGGGGGTCACTTCCTAACCTCCTCCGGATTAACGAAAAAAAGTAGCAAGAATCATTTTCCTACCATCCTCCAGATCGACGAACACAAAAAAAAGCAAAAGACACGTTCCCACCCTCCTCCAGATTGACTAAAAATCAGAAGTGACGTCCCCACTTTTCATTGCGTGACCGAAAATGACATCATTACCCCCACTGTTCTCACGTGATCGGAAGTGCCGTCATTACCCCCATTGTGACGTAATAAGTGATGTATCACGGAGGTATCAAAGGAAACAAAAAGGTAGCAAAAATTTCTTTCCTTCCATCCTCCAGATCGACAAAAACGAAAAAGTGGGAGTCACTACTCACCCTCCTCCAGATTAACGAAAAAAAGTAGCAAAAGACACTTTCCTACTATCCTCCAAATCGACGAAAACGAAAAAAAGTAGCAAAAGGTACTTCCCCCTTCTCCAGATCGATGAAAAGAAAAAAAAGGTAGCAAAAGGCACTTTTTCACCCTCCTCCAGATTGACGAAAAACCGGAAGTGACGTCCCGACTTTTCATCACGTGATCGGAAGTGGCGTCATTATCCTCCACTGTCGTCACGTGACCGGAAGTGGGGATAATGACGTCACTTCCGGTTGTGGTGGGATGTCGCTACAACCCAATCTTATTCTTAACCACTTTTCTAAGCAAATTTTCCTTTGGGGTAACCTTGAGCAGGATGCACAGGGAAAATTGTACATAGGATCATGCTGTGCATTTTTTATGGGTAGTCAGAGATGTTAGAAGTTAGAAAAGTGCACAAAATTTATATTGCAGAGTAATGCCTTCAAGAAAAAAAAATTATCAAAATAGACCACTTTACTTATGATTTCAACGCATTTTCGTTTGTGGCTAACTTAAGTGGAATACACAGGGAAACGTACAACTAGGATCTAGAATGTTATGTAAGTCTAACATCTCACTGCATAAGTAAGGATTGACGAGACAGGGGAGTGGATAACAAGGGAAGCATTAGAATTATCTGGGTGTGCCCTTATATGTATTTAGTAACAGCACGTGACACAGCCTATTGGCAGTAAGACTGAGCCCTCTCAGCACTCAGGCACCAAGACCATTCGCCAGTTTTATGCCTATTTTTGTTTCCCATCCAATGTCTAACGACGGCCACTCAGGCAGGTTCGAACAACAGGACAAATTTCAGTTTAACTTGTTTATCCCAAATAACGCCTCTGATTACTCGTTTTCAAAAAAAAGCTACTCGAGTTGAATTTTTATTGAGAGCGATAACCCTTACACGATTTTCTACCCAATAGTATAAAACGTGCGTGACAATAGAAGTAAATATTGATGGCAAGCCGCACCAATTGTAAACTCAACAATCAACTTTCAAGGTTGATTATTAGCTGATTCTAATCATTAGTTTATTACTTATGGCGGGTGCATGGCCTAGGGCCGCAGCCTCAATAAAGATACTACTAATTCATTCTTCAGTCAAAGACAACAATGAAAATATATGTGTGAATTTGATTGTTGCAACTAATAGGCTTCCTCATTATAAAACGGTCGTTTTTTTCACAATATTGTACGTTGATGACCTTTTTGCCTGGATCAAGAGTGCTGAAGCAGTTTCGTTATTCACAGTATTCTCAAAACGTATTTTTTTACTTTCTAAGGTTAAATAATTTATCCTTAAAATATTGATTTACTGTCTTGTTTTTAGTTTAGATAATTGAGCTAAAACATTGTTAATCTTCGCCAGCAGTTTTTATTTTAAACACCCGCTATTTGTTAAACTACTAAATTCTTGAAGGCAAGAAAGTCGTTCATATTCTGAAATCATCATCAAGATTGCAGTTTACGAATAATGACAAAAGCAAATTTTTAAACCATAACACCCTTTTGTATTCAATTTGTTCTATTTAATTGTATATTTCTGTGGAAAAGAAGGAATGCAACTCGCTCGGTTTTTCCGTGTTCTCTTCAATGTAACGTGACTTAAAAATCAGAGTGAAATCGAAGGATAAAACACTTACCCAACAGACCTAAAAGAAATGAAATAAAATGTTTTAAAATCATACACTGATACATTGGCTATTGAATTTATTTATTATTACACTTAAAAATTCCAACTAGAAGTTCAACAGACAGTGCATTTTTTTTTTATCAAGGATCCCAAATTACGGAGCACAAATTAATTAAACCGTATATTTATAAGGCACTACATTAGGAGAAATTTTAACTGCATTCCTATATTGTGAATTTTATTTTTATATGTTCAATGCCTATCAGCCGTGCACAATTACCTTATTATGAGGTTGCTAGGCACCCAAAACTACTAGTTTCTATTTAATTCAAAATGGGGTGTTATCGTTTGTTATGTTACCAAGATTCTACAGTACAGTTACATGTGAAGTTTTCCACAGATTCCAGTGCAGTGGGTGAAGTTTATTTGTTATGGGGGGGGGGAATTAGGGCTTAATGGCGCGTCGACAACGTGGTCATTAGCGCCAACCTCAGTCACAGTGCAGTGGTCCGGGTTGCCACTGCACCACACATTACAGAGATATTATTCAAACCCCTAATCTAAATCTTGTCATACATCTGAACATCTGTATTTGTTATGGTCACAAGATATTACTACCACAATCGTTTCTCACACATGCACTTCATTTCAAAACCATCTACACTTAGTCTAAGTAAAGATAAAAGAGATTGTATTCTCAATCGACCTAACACTGTATTATGAGAGGATTATTTAAATGTTTGTATCAAGTTAAATGAACGATATTGGTTTTGAATAGCTCTAATTAGCTGTAATAGTTATTGTAGGGACCTGTTGGAAAAGTTAGTAATGCACAGGTTAATTCCAAAAGAATTCTGTATTGTGTTTGTCTGTGAGAGTACAAGGTACCAACATCACAATTGACTTCTCCACAGCAAGGCAATCTATTCATTAGGCCTTTAAATGCAATATTTTTTAATAAGCTGGCCAGTGCCCATCATGTTGGTGAAGGCCTAGACATACACAACAAGAAATCGACATAAATTAGTTCCAAGGAGCAGAATGTCCGTCTTGCTATTATGGTTATCCATTGTTGGGAAGATATGAGCCGGGTTTTCTGCAAAATGATTTGAACGGAACGTTCTGTGCTATCATGCGGGGGTTTAGAATAGCAAGTAATCAACACGGCGGATGATGGCAGCAGATACATTGGTGGGCTGCAGACATCAACCATATGCACATACTGCAGCTTATCTGTACGTAGCATTTCTGGTGCAGTTTCTTTTAGATTATGTCCCGGAATCTGCCATGATTTTTGTTGCAATCTCACCCCCAGGACTAATACAGATTTCCGAACCAAAACTCTCGACCTGGCCAAGCTTTGCTTCCACTTCTGCCCTTCCACTAATGCTATGATTCAGCATAATAACCCAAATGCTAACATATATAGACACTATCATTCACTTCAGCGGACATTCAACATTTTTATGATTCAATGTTATTGCGTTCGTCAAAAGCTGATGACTTTGTTGGTTTGAAACATGATGATGGACATAGTTATCGTTCTTCTCAACTCGAGGCAAACCGAACAATCGAGGCTCCCTCCATCTTACCATACTATAGATGACTTCAATCGCAACTGTACAGTATTTGAACCCGTCCACTCTTCCTACGCATCTGTATCAGTACAATCCAATAAAGTTTCCATACAATCGATGAGCAATTAATGCAAATAGGCATCAGTTTTACGATCACCTACCAGTACCAGTTTGCAAAATAGAAACAAAACTAAAAGGAATCGAAAAGTGAAACTAATACGAATTTTGCAGGATCTTCTACAAACAGTGCACCAATCTTCGTCATCGGCCCTAGCCATCTACTAAAGAAAACCTGCCTCGACAATGTGTTTCGACGAGATTTCACTGCAAACTATTTGTACTCTTGCTTAGTTGCCCATAATTTGCTTGTCTCCAATACTGATTGTACAATTTGTCAAATTGATCCTGCTAATGGCAATTCTATTAGAGTTGGAAACAACGAATTAGATTTAGTACAAACGATTACCGTATACATTTCTTGACTTAGTTATGTCAGTAATAATGAGGCTACGTAGCTATTAGGCTGAACTCTGCTTTTTTTAGTTTTAAACTCTAGGCTGGCCTAAAATAAACATAAGATGACTATATAAATGATTTGTAACTAATGTATATCACTAATAAAGAAGCTCGGTAATTATTTCTCAACCACTTTTCTTAGCCACGTTTCCTTTGGGGTTTACTTGAGATGGATGCACAGGGAAAATTGTACACAGGATCACGCTCTGCATTTTTTATGAATAGTCAGACATGACAGTAAGAAGCAAAGTGAACAAAATTTATATTGCTAAGTAAAGTCTTCAAGAAATTTTTTTTTCACAATAGGCCACTTTGATTTCAACGCATTTGCATTTGGGACTAACTAAGGAGGGATGCAAAGGGAAAACCGACAAGTAGGAGCTAGATAGAAAGTTGTGTCATTCTAACATCACACTGCATGGGTAAGGAGTCAGGAGACAGGAGGAGTGTAAAATAGGGGAAACACCAGAGATATCTGAGTATGCCCTTATATGTTTCTTTTTTAGCAGCAGGTGATGTAGCCTATTGGCTGTGCATACATTAGTGGACGTTCTCGTGGTCAAATAACAAAGGTGTCAGAGGTGTGCTTCTAGCTGGATACCACACCCGGAACCCGGATACCCCAGTTACCCCAACTAAATTGTGATGGCGACTCGCACTTGATACAATATGAGTGTTTAACAATTCCTTTTAAAAATGATACACCATCCCATCCAGACCACTCTTAATTTTGTTATAACTTTTAAATTGTTTGGTAAACATGCTTGTTACAAATTCATAACAAAACCTCCCTAAAATCACACTACCAGAACCGTGTTCCCTGGCCTTGTTTCTTCCTTATTTACAATAAATTACCGTTTCAACACACTTGGTGGTTGGCAATCGCTTGTAACAAAACCAACAACAAATTAACACACTCTCAACTTACTGGGATAATCACTGAATGGCAAGAAATACCTCATACATTAACCAGATGACTTACTACAAAGTGTTTCCCCCACCCAAGAGAGCCACTCGTAACATGAACCTTGGTATGGAGAAAACAAGTGATTAAACAAGGGTTTGTATCTGACACGAGGCAGGCGATGACACCACATAATAGTAAAATAATTTAGCGGTCATTTGCTGATTGTTACTGCTCAGACATGAGCAGTTGCTCCCGTGGTCATAATTTCAGAAGCACAAGACAAATAAAACGAGTAAAAGAATTACACTGTAAAAGCAACAGCAACGTACATTGTCCTGAAATGTTTCGCTCATACTTAATAAGCAATAACAGTAGAACCAAGAAACGTCCGCATGGAATCAAACCTGCCACACTTTTACTACTGAAGTAATGAACAGTCTTCTAATGAACATCAGATAAGGTGTTCGAAGCAGCTGCCATGAGCAGCAGTGCACGTCCACAGCGTCGTGCCATGGATTGTCGAACACGTTCGAGATATCATGTGTAACCCGAATCGGTTACACCCATCCACAATACAGTCACGTAGAGTCTGTAGATCAGGAACTGGTGTAGCGTGTACAATATCTCTGTGAAGTATCCCCAAGCAAAAAATTCCAGAGGATTAAGGTCCGGTCTGCTTGCAGGCTATGCAGTTGGTCCTCTCCTATCAATTCAATGCTAAGGGTAGCTATGACTGAGAAATTCCCGAGCAGTGAGGCTAATTTAGCCCGAGCACCATCGTGCACAAACCAGAGTTGATACCCCGTCCTCAGTGGTGTATCTTACCAGGTGAATCTGTTTATATTTCAGGAAATTCCTGTAATTAAGACCGTTGACACTGGGTGGTAGAAAATCTGGTACAATGGCGTACTCTTCTTTGATTCCGACTAAGATATTCCACGAGAACTGTTGTTGATGCTGAGACCAAGCGATAACATGTGGGTGTTCATATATCCACTGATGATTGTTATGAAAGTCCACGATTGTCTCCCGTGTGAAGATTGTCACATCTATGAAGAATACATGCTGCTGGTTCAACAGTCAACACACTGCTGCATTTAGCATTCACAAACCGTTAGAGGAAGATAGTAATCAACTGTGGAGATAGCCTGCACTCACTGAACACGAAATGGGTAAAGAAGACAATATCGAAGAATTCTCCACACTCTTTGATACAAAACATCACCCAACCAGCCACCGGAATTGTTCTTGGATCATCTGAGATCATGTTGAGCACCAGTTCTTCAGCTACAGGTGTTAGGACGTACTTGTCTCGACCCCAGTCAGCAGTACCGGACAAAAATGATCCTATTTTAGCAAGATGACAAAGGGCGGCACTTAATGTATCTTTGGCTGGACACTGTTGTTGTGTGTAGGTTTCCTGACATATGCACTGGTCTACCCTTTTGTTTCCATTCACTCGTCCATACGAGTAATGGATGTCTGCCTCCTCATGAGACACAGATATCAGAAGGCCTCTTATCTGGAAGATACCAGAGGTGAATGAGGTTAGGCCGAAACTGGTAACTCTGGCGCATGAGATAATCAAGCAAGCATCAGGTCACCTTGCCCTGTTATTGCTGATCACTTGTCATCCTTAGCTGTTCACAATGTTGCTTACACTGTGCTTCTTCTTTTCGTGCTGATTTTCTTTCTGTGGTATTTTTATATATTTTCACTGCAACTTAGTAAATGATAAGTAAACTTGTGCTGAATTTAATGCATGCAGCTTAACTGGATTAAATACGATTATTTTATTGACCCTAGAAAAAGTTCCGTTGGCCTGGTGGTAGCCATACAACTCTATAAATATATTGAAAAGATACATATTTTATTACAGAATGCGAAGTTAAGTAATAGGCCTAGTTATTGGTAAGAAACTAACGGTTACTACGTGTTATACCACGGCTGCAATGATTGGCCTTTGAAAACGCTTAAGTCCATAGAGTGCAAAGCATGAGATGGGTTTGCCCACTTGAGGCGGGTTGGGTAACCATTTCTCAGTTACCGTGAGTTACCGCCATTTTCTCACCAACAACTAATTTATACCAATGTTTGGACATTAATTAACTCGTATTTGATTAAAAAGTTTTTGTGTTATTTATTTTGTGTTTGTGAAAATTGTTTCAGGAAACACAGTAATCAGTATATCGACATGAATAAAGGTCATTCAATTTTAACTTGAAGAGGTGAAGGTGGCGAATAGAGAGACGAGTCATTTGGCTGCTATGCTCAAGTTTTCAGAGCAGAATATTGGGAGTAAATAAACTTCAATATATCCAGATATAGAAGGGTTCCATGCGGGATATTTAGGCAAGAGAAGTATTTTTATATGTTTGTGGTGTGAGAATCGTTTCAAGAAATACGGTAATAGGTATATCGGTATGAATGAAGCTGATTCCATTTTAGTCTGAGGAGGAGGGAGGGGAGGTGGGGGTTAGTGGAGTGGTTAACCTTAGCTATGGGCCAGACATGTGTGAGTTAGCAGGGATAGGATTTCATTTTCGGGACATTCTGGCAAGTTTTTGTACGTTTTTATTGCGTTACAATTTTGGATGCTGTATTTGGTCGTTGGTGTCTGCGTTTCCAGTCACATGATATAGAAATTTTAAAAATGTGGGTTATCGACAAAAGTGTGGGGTAGCTTGAAAACCCATACTTTTTGTATATGAAGCTCACTTCCTGTCATGGTTAACAGGATTTAGCCTATTGAAATTTAGCATCTCGTTGAGTTAGCATGACGTCACAGCCTTGGCATGATAATAGTGCAACATTTAAAATATCTGACATGAGGAATCGAACCCAGTCCCTTACCATTAGAATGGCACCAAAACAATTGAGTCACATTCATAGATAGAACAGTCACTATTGAACAGATAGCCTACACTGTTACATGGAAAGTGAGATTGTTGATTAAGAATAAAAAGGATATTTACTTAATTTAAACTTAAAATAAAATTACTAAGCTTGAAAAAACAGAAATTTATTAATGCAATGGAAATCAGTAGGGGAAATACCCTATTTTTAAAGACGCACAGACTTACGCACACCCAGAAGGCCGACTCCATAGGCCGCTGCCATTTTCAAAAACAACATGGCTGCCCCCACAGGCAGTTGCTATTTTGAAAAACAAGATGGCTACCCCATATGCCGCCACCGTTTCAAAAATCAAGAGTGCAACTCAAACAGGCTGCTCCTATTTTGAAAAATAATATGGTTACCATCACAAGACACTGCCATTTTGAAACTAAGATAGCTACACTGATGGCGGCCACCATTTTGAATCCAAGATAACCATGCCCATCTATGAAGCAGCCCCCATGTGACCAGAAATGATTCAATCATCCCACATCATGCAATCCCCATGACCTGAATATCCCGACTCCAAACATTACTGGAAGTGGCATCATCCCATAAGGAAGACATCAAACCCAGTGTTTCTGCAAGTGACGTCTGCCTACAGTCCCACACCTTACCGGAAAGGTGAAATCATCCCCATGGGCAGTAAGTTGCTTCATCACACTCCCCACTGATTTGTACCATCATTGTAGATGAAGCATTTGTCAACGTAGGGTGAAAGCAGAGACTTGCGCACATAGCTCGTCATAAGTTGATGGTTCTTACTTCCAATGCTGGCAACACTTCTTTTTTCACCTTGTGGTCGACCAAACATTTTTGTAGGACTCGTGGTTCAAATGATTCTGTACGTACGACTTGCTTATGCGCTTTGCCATCCGTTTTGAGTGATTAGCAGTCATGTTCAAATACATTTTAAATTTCACTCCAAGAAACTCTTTGATGGGCTAACACCTTGTGTGTCCTTCATTTTCCTCCGGACATGTTTTTTTTCTTTTCCATAAAGATACATGGGGTAGTTTTTAGTATCATACCTGTCCAGTTCTTCAGCCATGTCCTTGTAGAGGTCAAAGGTTTGCTACATCAGAGTAGAGGTGTCTCTGAAAAGTAGCTCCACCTTCTCTTCATACTTGCCTTTCATATAATTGTAGTGTAACTCGAACATTGTGAGATTGCTGTGTTCTGAAATGGTAAAGCCAGAGTGGTTGATAGTGGCTTCAAATGAATACGCGACAAGTTTTCTCTCAGAATTTTGAATGTTTTGGCTTGGGGCATGCATTTGTACTTGATGCTTCCTTTGTCAAGGATACATTCTTGATGTAGGTCCTCTTCGATTTGTTTTCCATTGTCTTACCAAAACCCTAATTGTTCTTCAGCTTGTAGAGATCTTTTCGAGGGGTAATGGACACCTGTCTTTATGCAGTGTTGCTCATAATGTAAGGCTTCAACCAAGGCAACTGAGGAACACTCAAGATTTTTTCAGTAAGGAAGAATAAGGAATAAGGAATTCTAGGGCAATTTGAGATTTTTGTAGTGCATGATGTAATTCTTTTTAGAGTAAAGTTGGATACGAGCTGTACCGTAGACTCATTGCGTTGATTGAGCCTCTCTTCCACTAGTGTCATGTAGGGAGACGGATCTTCTACTTCTATGACCATATTTGCTTTCACTGAAGGATAATCGTTCTGCATGTCATGAAGGTGGATGGATAAGTCTACCTCCAAGATGTATCACATTTTGGCGTCATCCAGTATCTTCGTCAACGTTAAAATGTTTAATTTCAATCTTGGAAAGCCAACAGAAATCATCATGTAGAACATTGCTAAAACCCTATTTATTGCTCATGTCCCAGGAGACAATGAAAGAAGAGGGCTAGGTCGAGTTGTAAGTTTCAGGGATGCACACTATTACGCAATGAATTTCGAACATTTCTACGCCACACAAACATTGATGCAGCGTTTTTCTGGACAAAAACTCCATTTTTACGAATTAGCATATTTATGTGCGATATTTGCCTCATTCCAAGCATGTATAGCTTGGAAACGTGCTCCAACAATGCAACGTTGTTTTATTTCAACAATGAACAGATGTTGGCATCTACCAGGAACGATTAATCCGTATAAAGAATTCCGTACAACATTAGAAGTGCTCTGAAGTCAATGTCCATTACTGTACCTGTTGGTGGCAACAGTGTGCCACTTCCCTATGTAGGATAAAATGATGATGTGCTTATTGACGTGGGTAAACAACTCCAACTTTACCTACTTTGACAAAAGCTCAGCTGCCGAATTAAGTCTATTAGTCGAGATGTAATACAGAGGGTTGAGTTGATTAGTTGATAGTCAGTCGGCGAAAGCATAAATAAACTTGAGCCATCAGGTAAACATCCGTCTTTTGGAAAATGCAATAAAACTTACAAAATTTTTGACTACCCATCTCGTCCCAAATAGTGTAGTCAGTGTCCCAATTGAGCGTAGTCGACCTCATCAATTCCTTAGTCTCTGGCAGCCGAATGGAAGGCCTCCTAATGGGGAACAAAGATATTTCTATACATTTTCATTAGTGACCCATTTGTAACAAAAATTACTGTTTGAGTGAGCAGATCGACGTCCACCAGAACACACTCCACGAGGGGCCCACGTTGCAAACCTGATTCAAAGATGCTGAACTGCCCACTACTATTCCGAAAGTTTTACACCAGTGCAGACAATATTGTGTTAAGAAAGTTGAAATTGTCTTTGAATCTAATGGCCATCCTTTGCTTTTCATTGTGCAGTGCTGTGCCCATTCTCTGAAATCTTTCTGTAATCCTAGTAATCACATCATTGCCCATTTCAAACCTCTTCATGCCCAGCACCAACCAGTGGCTGTCGTTATTAGCTGATCCATGGAAACAGGGATCATTGAGAGGAATTTGACCTTTAACACCCACCGTACTGTAGATCCTCTAAATTGACCCATCCAATGATAATGATCTCTCACTTTCCTCCGGGACGATTTTGGGTCTAGAACAAAGCCACCCTTTTTACACCACAGAGACCACCATTACCACCACCATTACCACCACCACCACCACACGCTTATAACTTAGACGCTGGTCCTGCATCAGTACCATACACTTGGCCAATGGGAGTCGTTCACGAAATTCGCCCCTGCCCTTTTCATTTCATCAAATCATCCATTTACATAGTCTCGTAATAGATACGACTGCCACACACCAATTCGCTGTCAGGACAATTGAGTTGAGTATGTAGCCATAGCTTACTATGACGTGCTTGCTGAGATATTTCATCTTTGTCTTAGTTGGTGCGAGCCTATTCTCAAATCAGCATAAACCATCCAATTATGTGGAATTTTATGTTCGTATCCATAAAATCCTAATCACTTGTCGGCTGGGGAAAAGAACTCTAACCTAAGTAAGGGATTCAGAGAAACGCATTGTTTACAATGTTTAGCCAGTAACCATTCCCTAGTAAAGTAAGACAAACACTTGAAACAGTGGTACTTTTTGTGACTACCAACTCCATGTTGGCTTAGCAGAATTTATCCCCAACCGTTATGGCTGATAGTGGTGCTTGGAACCAAGCATTAAATGTAACAAGCAGAAAGCTTTTGTACAGTCGAAAAGCTTAAAGCTTCTTAATGTGCAGATAACATCATCCTTGTTATACCAAAACACATTGATGGAAAACACTTATGCATTTTAAAACTTTTGATATTCCTACACAGTAATGGGATATCATTGCATGGTGTTGTTGAAGCTGTCCGTGTATTAATGGTATTCTTGAGGGTTGTTGGAAAACATTTTCTCCCTCGATGCAACTATAGCAAAGTACAGGAAAAATTTCTTAACAATGTAAGAATTTTCTTCGTTCTCAAGCTATTAGGACGAAAACTGTAGCAGGAGGCTTGGAATGGTATATACTTGGTTACTTTCATACTCATGCTTTCTACCTTGCTGATTGCCATCTCCCTGCCATAATGCAGGTATGCCTCTAGAAAACAATGTATTTTTGGTAGGCAGCTTTTTTGGTTGATCACAACATAATAATGTTTAGGGCCTAAGACTCTTCCCCACATACTACACATTTATATCGCTTTCCAACCTAATTCGTTTAACTGAAAATCATTTTACCAAACATGAAAGATGAAATTAATGCCCTTGTAGTCATATTTTGAAATATAGATAAATTGTAACCATTAATGTAAAACGTAAGGTTATCTTTATCATTAAAAATCTCATGACTTAAGACTGGTACCACTTTAAAACATTGACATTAACAGCTAAAATATAAACGAGCCTAGTAGTTTCTCACTACCCAGACTGAGAGTCAAAGTTAAAACGTAAAAAAAAATGTAAAGCAGCAACTTGAACTCGAGGCCAAATTCAATCATAGTGAAATGTTGTGAGATAACCCACGCAATTCGCTAACAATGAATGGTTAGCTCCATATTTGTAAAATGTTGTGATGCGAGTTTCCCGTTTTCATTTTTACATTTTTGTTGAGCTTTCGAATGACTTCGACTGCTATCTTGAAATTGTCGTTGTTTTTTCGAGAGTTCTCGTATCTTGTGACAGCAACATGGTGAGGTCCGAGTAACTTTTTTCACCGTCGGTGTTAAATTTCTATATTATTTTGCATTTGTTGCAGGGCATTCTAAGTGATGTCATTACTTACCACATTATGCAAGGAAACATTGGAGTCATGCTATTTATGAATCGCGTAGTAAATCGTGGATGACCCAAAAATCTGTATTTCTTTTGGCTTTATGTGTAGTAATGTATTTTAACATACTTCTTCTTAAATCATATTTGCGTTCTTTAAATATAATGTTGATACTAAAAGCAAACCAAAATGCTTTGTAATTTTAGACACGAAGGTGCTTAATTTGTAAAACGTTGGAAGGTGCTGCAGTTGATCAGCATCGAAATATAACCGTTTTTAAACTACCATGCATATTAGGCTAAATGAGGTAACACAATGGGGCTTACACTGCAAACAGCCAAAAATGACGAGTGGGCATTACGTTGGCTCCATTGTGTTTCTTCATTTAATACTGATATAGCTTATTTCCGTTTGTTTAACTCTTGTTCGTTTGGCATTTCATCTACATTTAATTTCAACTTTAAAATTCTGTAAAATGCCTATGGTAAAAGCTATCTTGTGGGCAACAGTAGTGGGTATTTGCGATATGAGGACCCACCTGCACCCCCCCCCGGACCGGAAGTGACGTCATCCAAGAAGATAAAGCGCCATGCGAACCGGAAGTGACATAGACATAAATCGTTGGAAATAATACGAAGGAAAATTGGAAATTAAGCCAACAGCGAAAATCATACACTAGAAATAACGTAGTTCAGTAAGCCACCTTTATGCTCTTACATGTCTTCGGAGTAAGAGCATAAAGGTGGCTTACTGAACTACGTTATTTCTAGTGTATGATTTTTGCTGTTGACTTAATTTCCAATTTTCCTTAGTATTATTTACAGCGATTTGTGTCTATTTATTTTTCATTTATTGAGCCTTGTAAGTGTATGATTTGTCTTTCCTCTCCATTAACTATGGCCGAGTGAATTTCGGTCGAATGGAGCCCTGGTCACGGTTGTGACCTTAATAACGGGTTCAGTGAGTTATCTTTATGCCAGTTGAGGAGAAGAAAAAAAAATCCGACGAAACGTAAGAGCATAAAGGTGGCTTACTGAACTACGTTATTTCTAGTGTATGATTTTTTTGCTGTTGGCTTAATTTCCAATTTTCCTAACCGGAAGTGACGTCATCCAAGATAGCGGCGCCCATGTGGACCGGAAGTGCGGCCATATCCAAGATGACCTCCCACTCAACGAAACCTACCCCCACTCAAGGAAACCCACCCCCACTCAGGTAAAACTACCCCACTCAAGTAAACCTACCCCCACTCAAGTAAACCCACCCCGTTTCCGGAGCATGATAATGACGAATTAACAATTTCACTCAAGTAAACCTCCCACTCAAGGAAACCTAGCCCCACTCAAGTAAACCTACCCCCACTCAAATAAACCTACTCCACTCAAGTAAACCTACCCCCACTCAAGTAAACCTACCCCCACTCAAGTAAACCTACCCTCACTCCTACACCTACCACTTAAGTACCTACACCTTCCACTTAAGTAAACCTCCCGTTCAAGATGTTTACCTCCCATATCCACTTCGGCAGCACCCATGCGAACCGGAAGGCCGCTATCCAAAATGGTGGCCCCCTTTTCGTCAATCTGGAGGGGGAAGTACTTTTTTGGTACGTTTTGAGTCCTTTTGGTACTGTGCTAACTGGAAGTGCCACTATTTTCCAAGATGGCAGCGCCCATACTGGTAGTGACGTCGTCCCAGTATACTATTTACCACCCCTAGGACCGGGTATACTATTTAGCACTCTCTAAGACCGGGTACACTAATTTGGTGCATAAAAAACCTTGGTTAAAAATTTCAAGGTGTAAACTAACCAAACGTTAATTTTGGGGTTCGAATTTGTTTTTCTTCCTACTTTAAAAAAAAAGCAATATCATGGATTCTTGTTCAATTATTCTCTCCGGCAAAGATTCTGATTTGAGAATTAATCTAAACACTCCAATTCATTTAGACTCTGAAAAAAGTTAAGAATTGGCCCTGCTTAACAACATCATCACGAAAAATAATGAAATTCAGTACACGACCAATGCTGGTGCCACCCGGCAGAAAGTGTTAGTCATCCCGGAGGCTTACAAAATCGAGATTTGAATAATTTCTCAAGTCGGCGATAGATGCGAATGGTCACAACAAAGATTACGATTATTCCGAAACTAAACACTTTAAGAACCAACTTGATAATTACCGATCCAAATTATGGAATATCTTTTTCAGGTGACAAGAGTTTGGCTCCCGTATTGAGGTTTGACTTAGACAACTACATGAGAAGTCGAGAGAGTCAAAATACCGTCGACATTATGAGCATCAATACAATTTTCATAAACGTTGATATCATAGGCAATTCGTACACAAACAACGAAACTCAGCCTATTTTATACTCCTTTTATCCCAATTCCTCGCCCGGTTTCAAAATCAAACAGTCCCCACATAATTTGATTTACCTCCCGGTGACTACAAAATTAATCAGAAATATAAGAGTTTGGCTCACGTCTCAGACCAACAAGCCGTTGAGACGGTGAGACGCTCACGGTGTGTATTCATTTGAGACCTAATAAAAAAAGATAAAATGCTCGTATTTGGAAAAAAGACAAAGGACTTTTTCTTAATTTTAACTCTAATAATAAAAAACAAACAGTTTAACGCCAAGAAATAAAGCTTTCATCAAATTTAAAACAATTCCCAGAAAATGAGCGTAGTAGAAGGTTACTTAAAAATCAACGAACCTTTGGTGTATAATTCATCGGTCGAGTCTTACACACATACCGAATACAATCCTATTGTAGGCTCCAATCTCAATAACGTAAATTCGGAAATCCGCATACACGTATAAAATTAAGATTTATTTCTGCACGTTGCCAATAGTAACCTCCTGATTAAAGGGAGGTTACTGAAGGACGATGACTCGGCTTATGCAGACGATGATGTAGCCGTGTTGCTTAATATTGCTCCCATGTTCCTGTTTTCTAACATCAAATACCATCTCGGTGATAAACAAGTCGACGAGTTAAATTATCCGGGGTTCGGTACTCTGATAAAGAGACTGCTCACCTACGGCTCGGCGGAGCAACCAGCTCTGATCGGCCAGTGCTGGGCGCTGGATAGCGCGGCTTCAGTCGCTGCCGAACTAACAGACAACTTCGGAAACAAACAGCGGCACGTGTCCATCATCATTGACACAACTCCCAAGAGAAGCTTTACATTCGCCATCCCTTTGAAACACATCATGGGATTTTTCGAAAATTATGACAAGCTAATCTACGGAACCATGAGTCTATGAAAAGTTCCGTAGGAACGATGAGTAACAGACTTGCATTAGGTTGGTGTCCTAGCGTTTGACCGATGACAGAGACTCGCCTCGACCACCTTTGGAACTAGACACCTAAAACTTTTAATTTTAAAAACTAGATGGCGCCAGTAATTTGTGCTTTTTAAAACTTTAGTATCATTTACAGCTTGTTTGTGGGCTCTCAATGTTATTCATAAATTCTTATTTAAAGTATCCTTTGGAATTCTCAGACTAATAAAATTTATTAAGCTATATTCTAAACTATTTCGGTATTATTTTTAACCAATCACGAAGCAGTTTGGTTAAAACGAAAGCCATGACATGTGTTATGTAATGTGCCACTCGTACTTCAACTAAAAAAGTGAAATCTTCCAAGTCAACTGCCAGAAAGGGACAGACGAGGAAATTCAACTTTATAAACAACAAGAAAGTAGTTTGATAATATGGCAAAAAATGTTTGCTCACTTAGTGCAATTATTTTGTTGGTGGTCCGTGTTCATACTGGAGATAATCCCCTAAACAGTAAAATGTGTGGTAAGGCATATCTACGATTATCTGTTGCACATTTTAAGTCGAAAGACAGGAAGCTGATTATATCTAAAGTGTGACACGTCGTATTATGATTTGTGAGATTTTCTGCTGCATTTTCTACATTCTACGACAAAACAGTGAGAAAGTGTTTAAATGTGGAAACCGTAGAAAAGCCTTTTAACTGAAGCTCATGTTTAGTTGCGTTTGGAGGAGAGAAGTGTCGTAATGTTTTTGTGACGAGAAGCCTATTAAAAACATAGTATGGGGTACTGCAATTTCTGGTGAATGAGGCTTGTTGCAACGTAAATGAATTTTTTCTACTGATCGTTCCTTAAATCAAGTTTGTAGTATGCAATTATCTTATTTAACGTGAATATCAGACGATGTATACTCGTATACAAAACGGTGTGAAAACCTGGAAATGCAACCGTAGTGGTGCCGCTTTTCATACATAATTAAAAGAAATAGACAACTTTTATATGCCAGATATTTTTATTAGTATCCGTTTTCGAAGTAAGAAATATTACAATGCATAATCAACGTTTTTTAATGAGACACTTAAGTGAAAATTTAAAAAAGCTACAATTTCGTTGTAAAAGTGTGTAGCAATGTAGTCGAATGGATAATGGTGTAATCCCCTTGAAGTTTGAATTGTATGCTGCAGCATTTTTATTGAGAAGCCCTTTATTATCTACGGTCGAATTCTACTCTAGCTGATTTTGTAAGGTGTGTGCTACTTCAAATACTAAGCTTCAGCAGGTCCCCTTTTCGGCAAAACAATGAATGACATTAAAAAAATTTATAAATTTATAAATTTATAAAAAAAAATCCTGTAGCTTTAAATTCTTATTCGTCGCTTATACATGACACTGTGCAAGAGTGCATTTTTTTAGGGTACTGCTACTCCGAAGCAGAGGGGGGGGGGAAGGCTCCCGATTCAAAATCCTTTACACATTCATATATCTTTCAATTTTGGCGTCACTGGTTATTAGTGCTAAAAATTGTTTAAAATACGAGTAATCGAAACTTGTCAGCCAAAAAAGTGTTCGGTAATGAGAAAGCGCCTCCGTTACTCTGTCCAGTGGCACAGACAAGAAACATTGTGGAGGGGGACGAATAAAGCCAGATCGCGGTTTGGGGGAACGCTTCCCTAGATCATTCCGAGGAATTGAAGCAATTTATGGTACATCACTGCCGAATCCTGCTTCTTTAGAGTACTTATTTATTTTACGTATTCTGGCAGAATTTCTGGAGCGTTATAACACAAAGGCGGAAGAAGTATCGTTTATGTTACACGAATCCTATAAAATACTTAGTGTGTGACAGTGTATCTGCTTATAAATGAAGCTTGTTACAGTGTAGATGGATTCGTTCTGGCAATCAATCCTTAGAATTAAAATTGTAGTACGAATTTCGTGTTTAACGAATGTGAGACAATACATATTTCAGTACACAATTGTGTGAAAACCTTAAAATGCATATTTTGTGATGCTGCATTCTCACCTATTTAATAGAAGTCTCTTTTAAACTTATTTTTATAAACCACTAGTTGTGAAGCACATAATAATGATGTTGCATAGCATATTTTACTTTGATGAGACACTTAAGAGCTTATTAATAAAGCTGCACTTTCGTTAAACTAGTTTTGAAGTATCGTAATTGAATGTTTAATGGTGTAAAGCCTTGGAAGTGTTAATTGTGTGATGCTGCAATTTTACTTCTACAGTAACTAATATTATTGGGCTATTTTGCCTGTCGAGCAGTGATGTAAATAACGAGTGAGGGGGGCAGGTCAAGCACCCCCCCCCCCAAAAAAAAAGAAGCCGAGGCATAATTTTTTTTTCTAAATTGACCTTTAGACGTTTTATTTTGTTTGATTGCTATAATATACAGTATGCAAATGACGAAAATAGTCATTCAATAAAAATGAAGCAGTTGTGCGTTTTGTAGCAAAGGAGCGAAAACGGGGCGTTAAAATTTGTTCCTCCCCCAGAAAAAAAAATTATTTAGCCTACGCCATTTCTGTCGAAGACAGGTGCTGCAGGATATTGAGGGCCCTACTGTGTAGCCGACAGAAATCAGGGAATTCGCCGAATGCGATACGAGGGTCCTTCCCCCTCCCCCCCCAAAAAAACCCTCTAAGACCCCCTACGTGGTGGGGACAAAGACAGTATGATGGACACCTATTCTCTGGACGTGTCTGACTCAGTTTTTTAAGTCTTCTGTACACTTAACTGCAAAACCTCGATAATCTTCTGGTGTAGCGTGAAATTTAACAATTTTCTGATATTCTTGATTATTACAGATAACGAAAACAAAAATTGTGCGCAATTTTTACCATTGTGTTTCTTTTTCAGCTGAAAAGTACGATTTCGTTAACGACTGGACTAAAGCTAATAACATAGCTGTGTTTATTATAATTTCAGTTTTAATATATCACCTGTAGTTGCTTACGACCTAAATTCTGTGTGAAGTTCTGCAAATTTAAATGGAAATTTACTGACTACGTACGCAGTTTTCTATTCGGTCATTACAGTACCAAATAATGATAAGATTTTCTTTGTTGACTTTTTAGAGCCCTCTGAACATTCGAGGCTCTAGGCGCGCGCTTACTGTGACGGTGCCTAAATGTACCACTGGTTATTAGTACCCACCCCGAATTCTACATCCAGCGGATTTAGCGTATAGTACTGTGCTATTTCAAATTCATCCCAAGCCCGACTAGGTTCACTTTTCTGCAAAACTGTGCAGATATTTGTACCTAAAAGTAAAAAAAAAAATAGTTTAACTTCGGTTTTATTTGCTATAGGTTATCTCACGACTGAATGTAGCAACTGCTAGAAAATTCTTATAAGTGGTAGTTGGTAATTGACGACAGTGAACATGAGCGTGAGTGGTTTTCAGGGCCCTTTTCTCTTCGAATGCAGACGAGTGATCAATTAAAAAAAAATGGATCGATGGTACGATGACAAATCAAGCAATTATGAAAACTGAGTCGAAATTTTTAGCAATTTTTCTTATTAACTTGACTTTACAATAATAATAAAGCCAGGGGCATAACAGGCAAGTTGTTCAGGCTAGGAGTGAAGAGTTGGAGGGGGCGAGAGAAGGTTCTATTTTAAACTACGTGTTATCCTGTATCAAAAATCGCGACTGTAAAATTAAAAAAATTGTTTGTGTCTTCGGTTTCGGACCAGGGATGAAAGTGGGTCACGTTTTCCGACTCGTCACCCACTTGACCCACTCGAGCCCCGACGCTAACAGCGCGTGGCTCTTTGTCGAATAGCATTTTGTCGGCGCTATGATTAAAATGAGAACAGAAAACAAATTGCAGACGCCATTCTTTACTGAAAAATTCCAAGATTCGTATGAATAAGAATTGGTGTATTCCACATAAATTGTACATGAGCAAAGAAAACAAAATCTTATGATCTAAAAATTAAATCAAAATCTAAATTAAAAACTAAAAAAAAATCTAAAAATAAAAAAAAATAACATTCTTTCACACAAGTGGAAAATGTAAAATGTGATAAAAACCTCACGAGATTTTAAGTTTCAAACGCATTAAATATATGGGCCTAACTATCGATAAAAATTGGATTATTAAAAAAATCCGAACCGCCTATCAAAACTTTGCTATTTACGGACTAAGCGTGGG
>JAHWFP010050271.1:0-26561 GCA_023313725.1 Lithobius niger | reverse complement strand
ATAAGTGGTAGTTGGTAATTGACGACAGTGAACATGAGCGTGAGTGGTTTTCAGGGCCCTTTTCTCTTCGAATGCAGACGAGTGATCAATTAAAAAAAAATGGATCGATGGTACGATGACAAATCAAGCAATTATGAAAACTGAGTCGAAATTTTTAGCAATTTTTCTTATTAACTTGACTTTACAATAATAATAAAGCCAGGGGCATAACAGGCAAGTTGTTCAGGCTAGGAGTGAAGAGTTGGAGGGGGCGAGAGAAGGTTCTATTTTAAACTACGTGTTATCCTGTATCAAAAATCGCGACTGTAAAATTAAAAAAATTGTTTGTGTCTTCGGTTTCGGACCAGGGATGAAAGTGGGTCACGTTTTCCGACTCGTCACCCACTTGACCCACTCGAGCCCCGACGCTAACAGCGCGTGGCTCTTTGTCGAATAGCATTTTGTCGGCGCTATGATTAAAATGAGAACAGAAAACAAATTGCAGACGCCATTCTTTACTGAAAAATTCCAAGATTCGTATGAATAAGAATTGGTGTATTCCACATAAATTGTACATGAGCAAAGAAAACAAAATCTTATGATCTAAAAATTAAATCAAAATCTAAATTAAAAACTAAAAAAAAATCTAAAAATAAAAAAAAATAACATTCTTTCACACAAGTGGAAAATGTAAAATGTGATAAAAACCTCACGAGATTTTAAGTTTCAAACGCATTAAATATATGGGCCTAACTATCGATAAAAATTGGATTATTAAAAAAATCCGAACCGCCTATCAAAACTTTGCTATTTACGGACTAAGCGTGGGGGGGATGGGGGGGGGTGCGGCTGTGCAGCCGGTAATTGGTGGTAGGAGTGGTAATGGATTTTTAGGGTATCTTTATGGGGATTCAAATTTTACAACCCATGAATGTGGGGATGTCAAAAAATGATCATTGGTCTGTAGGAAAAGTATTTTTTTAAGCTTCTTTCTTTTAGGGTGGGGTTAGGGTTCGATTATTTTTTGACCTTGAGCAGAGGGAGGATCAAGAATTTTTTGCAGGGAAGAAGTGGGGGGGGGCAGTCATTAAAAGTTGGTGGGGATTGATTCCCCCCTCCCCCCCGACTCACTAAAAAATCAGTGGTCTATTTTCATTTTTCATTTTATACGGATTGTCTTCCTCCTCCCTCCCCTCCCCAACAGCTATAGACGTAGCTCAACTAATTTTGCGTGGGAGGCAGCCATCGAAAAATTGGTGGGGCAGTCATCGAAACTGAAAATGGGACCCCCCCATCCCCCCCCGCCCCCCCCCCCCCCGGTTTCAACGGTGTGCAGCCGGCCTTAACTGTATTAATAAACAAAAACGGAAGCGTTAAAGCTTTAGAGTAAGGGTCTAAAAGTCAAAACCACGGACAAGGTTTGACAGTAAGGGTCTAGGTGTAAAATTTTGTAAGATGCTGGTTAGCATTAGACCCTTACTCCCCGGTGGTTAGCTTAGTTCTACTGTATTCGGACAGAACGTGTGTGTGAACGGTTGTAGCAGATTTTCTTTGTTCTTAGAATATTGTTGTGGAACTTTAAAAAAAAAATTTTCTTGTTAAGTTTGGCATTTTGTCTTTTAATGCAAGCAAGCAAGCAAGGGCACCCCATGTGCTGTGGACCGAAGACGAGAGAGCGATGATGTTCGACCGCATCTTTTCGTGATAGTTATTTGTTATTTCGTGATAGTCATTGGTTATTTCGTGATAGTTATTTCTACTGTGCTGGTGGCTGCAGGGTTTTATGAGTTTCAGTGTTTACACAGTGTCAGTGATTTTATGCTGGTTGGCATTCAAGGCTGCTGCCTGTTTTTTTCCCTGAACTCAGTTACAATCAAAATAAGGGGCTGTAACTTGAATTTTTTCTGAAGGGACAGAAATCTAGGGAAAAATGCCATGTAGAAAAAAGCTTGGTTTAGGCAGCTAGAAAAAACAGCTGATGAAAATATCCGATGAAAAAAAACCGCTGAACAACACATTCTGAACGAAATTTTTATTCAGGGGCAAGCTTCGCATACTCCCTATGTTTTATTTGCTCCTGCAAGATCTTATTTGCTCTTGTTTCCACGCCGTTTTTTTTTTTTTTCGGGGGGGGGGTTTTTGAGGGGGGGGGGGGAGGGAAGACAAAAAAATCCGGAAAAAATCGCGAAATTTTCCCGAATTTTCCTTTAATTAGCCAAAGTCGTCCAAACTAATTATTTTATTTTTAACTAATTCCCTCCCCGTTACGGAATTTCTAGGAAAAATGTTTGATTTCCTGACTCCTGAGGAGTTACACCCGCTTCGCATCTCTAAAAACTTGGACGGACTACCGATCGACCTTCTCTATCTGTGCAACGACGACGATGACGACGATTCGGAAACCTTAAAACAGCCATTACTGCGCCATTACTGATGCGTTAATGTGGGAGGTTTGGACTCCCGTGCTAAACTGTATTGTAGGAACTGTTTCGCCAGTTTGGGAGGAGAGTGGATGCTCCTGGCCCACAGGAAAGAATGCATCAAAATTAACCAAGTTCAAGCACTTAGATTCAAGAAGCTAGGAGAAAACTCACTCGCATTCAAGCACTTTAGCCGTCAAAACCCTTTCCCTCACATCATTTACGCCGATTTTGAATGCTTTCTTCTCCTAGTGGGGCACGACGGGAAGATTATAGGTCGCAAGTACCACTTGGGAGAAGACGCGGTCGACGTATTTTATAAATGTATGGACAAAGAAGCTCAATATAACGCAAAATTGCTGAAAAATGCAAAATCCCTCCACCTCACCCCATCCGAAGAAACCCATTTCCAGAATGCTAGCATGTGTCATTATATCGGGAAAGCTTTCAAAAAGTGTTATCAGAAAGAAAATATCGACGGGGTATCTAAAATACTGCTCGTCGACAATAAAGTGAGGGACTTGACACATCAGCGGGAAATACAGAGGAGCTGCTCATCCAAACTGCAACCTAACCATGCGAGAGCGAAAAACCATTCCCGTCGTGTTCCACAGCCTGGAAGGGTGCGATATGCACCACTGCTACCCTCAGTGCAAAAGTTTCCGGGAAAAGTACATGTTATAGCTCGCAACACCGAGAGGTTCCAGACTATAACCATTAAGGGTGACGTCAGCAAGATAAACCTTCGCTTTACAGATAGTGTCAACCTTTTAAACACCTCTCTGGATACTCTAGTAAAGAACCGCAGGAATGACAATAGCAGCTTCCCCATCCTCGAGGCGGCATTAGACTCTGGATTGAAATTCACGTTGAAATCCACGGTTTGCGGAGGAAACCACCCTTGAAAAGGCGCTGAACCTGTTAATGCAGAAGGGTGTTTACTCGTACGTATATATAAGCAACATGTCCAAATTCGACGAGGAAAATCTGCCGTCGAGACACTCGTTCTACTCCCGCTTGAAAGACGGGATGTTGGCTGGAGACGAATACGTGGGAGTGCTAAACCTCTGGCTGAGGATGAAATCGAAGGTATTCCGTACGTACCACGAGGTATACCAAATGACAGACGTATTCCTGCTCGCTGACGTATTCGAAGATTTCCGGAAATTGTGCCTCAAGAACCACAAGCTGGACCCCTGCTATTACATATCCACTCCAGGGTTCAGCTGGGCAGCTCTTCTTAGGGTGCAGGAGCCCGAGTTGGAGCTATTCACGCACGTCGGGAAGCACAATCTAATATCTTCCAGCCCAAGAGGCGGAGTTTCGTTCGTCGCAAAAAGGCATTCGAAGCCAGTAACAAATACCTGCCTCTTTACTTCTCTTGCAAACCCTCCCTATACATAATGGACTGGGATATGAACAACCTGTACAGTTTTGCCATGTGCACTCATCTCCCCTATGACAAGTTCCGTTACCTAACCAGGGAGGAGATTAGAAGTTTGGATGCAGACACAGTACCGGACGATGCCGACGTGGGGTATATTCTGGGAGTAGACCTCGAGTACCCCAAAGAGTTGCACGACATGCACAACGATTATCCGCTTGCTCCAGAGAAGATCGACATTGGAAAGGAGCTGATATCCCCTTATTCTCTAAATCTGATAGAAGATTTAAACCACAAGATCAAGTCCTCTACCAACACCAAACTCGTCGCGAACCTTCTGCACAAAAAGAAGTACACGCTTCACTACAGGAACTTGAAATTCTACCGCCGGCATGGACTAGGACTTCGACGTATCCAAAGAGTCTTAGCCTTTAACCGAAGACCGTGGATGAAATCGTATATCGAATTCAACACCGCAAAAAGGCAAGAAGCGATCGCTCCTTTTGCTAAAGAAAACCTGGTGCAACTCAACCGCCGCATTCATAGCACGCTGTGCGATCATCCGACATACTCCGGATTTACCATACTGGAACTCTCCAAACTCTTCATGTTCGAATTCTACTACGACTACATTTGGCCAAAGTACGAAAACCGCGTCAAACTCCTTTTCACCAACACCGACAGCCTCTGATATGAAATAGAAACGGAGGATATTTACCGAGACATGCTCGTGGACAAAGGCCGTTTTGACACGAGCAACTACCCGTCGAATCATCCCCTCTTCTCCTGCACGAACAAACAAGTGTTGGGGAAAATGAAAGACGAAATGGGCGGCATCCCCATCTTAAGAGTTCATCGGACTCAGCTCAAAAATGTACTTCATTAAACCTCTGAAAAAAGAGGATGTCAAGAAGACCAAGGGTATCCAAAGCTCATTAGTCAAGAAACATTTGAGCGTCGGCGACTACGAAGTGGCTCTAAACCCCGCTGCACCTCCTCAAAAGGAAAGCTGGGCCAAGATTTCCAGCATCGGGCACGAACTGAGCACCGTTCAAATATCCAAATCCGTCCTCTCGCCTTACGACGAAAAGTGTTATATCCTGGACAACGGCGAAGATACGCTAGCCATTGGTCACTACGATACCGGTACTTGAGACGAATACGTGGACAATTTCGACTGGGACATGGATGTGATGAGTGACGAGAAGGGAGAGGAAAAATTGTTTCTCTAGTTGGAAGAGCGCGAAGTGCAAATACTGACCAAAGCGAAAACAGCCAAGGAGAACGAGAAGGCCATCCGCAGGTTTGCCGTACTGGAGAACCGCCGGAAAAAGTTGGAGGATTTCCAGGCGTGGAAGAAGGAGACTAGAAAGAAAGATACCGACAGTAAGAAAAAAAGCTCGCATGCTAGAAACGGAGTTGTGGAGGGAAGCTAGGTTAAAGAAAAATGCAGCCAGTAAAAGAATAGTTCAAGCTCTAGAAATACGAATGAGCAAAGAGCGGCTTGACTAGAGAAAAAAACTGCTAGTAAAAGAAAATATATAGAAAACGAAACAGAGGATGAAAGAAAAATTAGATTGTCGAAAAGACGAGCTCGTGGGACCAGATTTTGATGATCTCCGAACTGCATGGATATGGCGTACTGAGGAAACCACGTTAAAAAAATGGGCTATAAACTTTACATCCTGGGTGGTGTGGAAAGAAGCAATATTTCATAACCTCGTTTATCACACTTTTTGAGAAGCATTAAAATTTGGGACCCTTGTGATGTTGCTAATTCGTTATTTTCATGCTTTGATGCGCTCGAGAGTTCTCACAACGCGAAAGCTCAAAAAACATTGGCACGACCCGCCTCAGTTTGGGACCCTCCCCATTCGGGGTCCCCCAGTAATGTCGATAATTCGTCACCCTCCTAGAGAACCCTGGCAAGCTCACGATGCATTTTGCAGGAAACCCCTCGATTTTAGGACCCCCTCTTTTGTGTACCCTCCTTGCTGTTGTTAATTAGTCATTATCAAGTTCTGAGAACATTCGAGAGTTCTCACAATGCGACCGTTCACAAAGCATTCGCACAGCCACTTGGACGACGTCACTTCTGGTCACGTCATTTCCAGTATAGGGGGCCGCCCCCATCTTGGAAAATAGTGGCACTTCCGCTTTGCATGGGCGCCACTATCTTGGCTGTAACGTCACTTCCGGTACGCACGGTCGCTGCCATCTTGGAAAAATAGCTGCACTTCCGGTACGCACGGTACCAAAAGGACTCAGAAGCTAGCAAAAAGAACTTTTCCCCCCTCATCCAGATTGACGAAAAGGGGCCGCCATGGCGGCCTTCCGGTTCGCATGGGTGCCGCCATCTTGGATATGGCCGCACTTCCGGTACACATGGGCGAGTCGTGCAAATGTTTTTTGAGCTTTCGCGTTGTGAGAACTCTAGGATGACGTCACTTCCGGTTCGCATGACGCCGCCCTATTGTATTACGTCACTTCCGGTCGGGGGGGGGGGGTAGGTGGGCACTCATATCGCCCACCACTGGCAGCACAATCGGCAGTAAAATGTATTTCGGTGAAATAACGTTTTCTGTAAAATGCATGTGGGTAAAATGATCGGTGCCCAAGGGTAAACATGCACATAGGATAGAGCTTTGTATTTTTATCTGAGCAGTAAGAGGCATCACTAAGAAGAAACGCTAAAAAATTTCGTGTTAATAAGTAAAGCCTGTAAGAAGCGATTTTTCAAAATTAGCCACTTTTTTATAATATTTACACACATTCTTTCGGGGCTATCTTGAGAGGGAAGCTGTGCAGAGGATCCAGCTTTGTTTTTTTTTAATAGTCAGAGTTATCAGTAAGAAGAAAAGCTGATAGATTTTGTGTTGCTACCAAATTGTTATTGACTTGTAAAGCGGATTGGATATAATGAAGGAACTCCCTGACGAGATAAGCCCCCCTCGTCTGATGGTTTCTTGACGGGTAACAAATGCTCTACCTGGAAAGCATTTGGAATTCAAACAAATGAATAGGAGGGATACAGTGAAGATCACTGCATAGTTAATCGTCAAGGTTTCAACAAGAACAGAATTTTTTTCTGTCGGCCCATTTTGTGTGTTTTTTTATGTAAAATCTATGGATCTAAGTAAGTTTTAGAGAACGATTGTGGAGCCAACTTGTCTCAATATACGAAGAGATGAAAAATAGCCCAGAACCATGTTTCCCGTAGTTTTTTCTTTTTTCATGTCTGGTACAGACACGCATAGACAACAGGCAGAAAAGATACATATACAAAAAAAAAACAATATTACAAAAATTATGTGCTAACAAAACTGAATATTTCATGGAATCTCCGTGGTCGAAAACATGAAAATCAACTAGTGTCTATTTTCTAGGATAGTTTGTTTTAAATTCGTGAATGTCATGGAATTGAACAAAGAACAAACGTATTGGAAATGTACATCAAGAAGCATAAATTTTTTTTTTCAAATTTTTACTTTCTGTGGACCATTTAAAATCGTTCACAACCGTTTTGCCATTTTATCGTTTATTATCTAGGCTTACGAGGAGAAAGCACACTCCCCTCTGGTAGAATATCGAAAATGGGCATCCTTGCTGCTTAGTCAGGAGGATTGTTGGCATCTAAACTAAAAATAGGTAAGCAGGAGAAATGATTTACTAACTTTTGGTTAAATATTATTTTACGTTAGTTTAGGAAAACAGATCAAGGTCTAATGAAGGCTTGTCACAGATATCCCTATTTTTTTAGGATTTGAAGGAAAAGAGCTTACTTAGAGCCTCACAAAACCGTACCCTTACTGAAGCGGCCAAAACAAAACCAGGCCTACTAAAGGCTTAAGTAGTAAAGCTTCCCCTATCATAGGACGTAACAGGGGAAGAGGAATAACTAATCTTTCATTGAGAGCAACGTCTTATATATGAAAAATCAACTGTGTATTCTCAGAACGTCGCCAAGCCCTATTAACAGAAATACGACAACATCCTCTATAAACTAAAATTTTATCCATAGACATAAATACAACAACATCCTGGCATTTGCACCTAAAGGAAACAGCATTTGATAATAAGACCCTACAAACATGATAAAACCACATCATTTGCAACATGCTCACAACCCACAAAAAGGGTACTTTCTTGAAAAACTTCATACATTGTCACTCTAACCACGTAGCTTTTTTTTTATACGATGTCCGTACAGCTGCATATACATGTACTGTGTGGCTAGAAAAGAAAAAAACACTTTCTTGTTTTTTCTGATGAACATTAGTAGTAGGTAAAAAATGCAGATCAACCCCTTTCGAGGAACCTATGGGGAAAAGCCCGTGCCGATGGGCCCCTGGGATGGTCTTCTTTCTTCGTGGTACCACATATTCACACATTTACACATTCACATGAGTAGATGCAAAGTACTAGGACGACGGACTGGCCACAAAAAACATTGTATTCTCTTGTTCCCGAAGCCCCCCCCCCCCCAAACAGACCTACTACAATACCGGGTCTGCCTTCAATGAAACCTTTTCGAAGTAGATGATACCTACCTACAAGGGACTGTGCTCATCATGAATGAAAAATTTCATTTTTTTTTACTGGTCGGTTGTACTGCCACACAGAGGCAGTCTGAATGGAGAAATGTTTTTCGCTTTAGTACAACTACAGTATGGCTTCAACATTAAAAAAAAATATTTTGTATTCTGCGACAACCACTTATTAATTTTCTAGCTCATGTTGAACTCTCATCTCCCACTGTGTCAAGAAAAACGTTCACACCGCTATAACAGGAAAACAGCGTTGAAAACGATTCATTAACTATACTGAAGGATGCTCTTTAAATGAGTATCCGGCAACGAGTTTAAAGTCAATTGGAGCGTGACATCAATGCTTCTTTACACAAGATACAAAACGTGCGTCATGACTATTTCCCGTTATTGCATGCGAGACAATGATGCTGCATCCGTATTCAACATTTAAGTGACATCGAGTGATTGTCGATTTCAGCAACCAAAGAGATTAAAATGCTGCCTTCGTAAGATTTTATTGCTGTAATTAATTTTTACTGGAAATCGTACACGGCGGACCTACGTACATCCTGGTGTAATCAAGCACGTCCTACTTCTGCATTTAAAATATGTACTACACTGACAAATTTGTCATTTACGTCCATGGGAGCTTGGAAGAGTAACACTTGTAAGTAACCAGTTTTTTTAGTAAGGTGACTTGTTATATTTTGGTTCAATGTGAAAAAGCGGCTTCATTTATACACCTGTATTGCCTTGCCATTATCAGTTCTAATAACCAACAAATTCGGCACGAATCAGGAGTAAAGCTTATTGCCTTCTAAATACGAAATGTGGACCATGCTGATTGATGGAATCGTTGCACTTTTATTTTAATCGCCTTCTAACTACGAAATGTGGACCATGCTGATTGATGGAATCGTTGCACTTTTATTTTAATGTCATCGAAATACGGAATACTGAATACTGAAATACTGAAATACTGCATACCGAAATACTGAAATTCATTCTACTAACCGATGTATAATATATTTATTGCCACGCAGTTCAGTTCATGTTACGTTTTTGTGGATTTATGGCACTAGGCATGCAACATGTCAGCATGAATCAGGGTTGCGGAGCAAATTGAATCATACGTAACAAGCCACCTTAGTTAACCTGCTTACATACGGCCGCATTATTTGTTGTCTGTTCATCCTGTTCTTTAATTGTTATAACACGGGTGATTCGCAGTTAGTTTATTGCCGATGGGTGTACGGTACTTCTCGCGTGGAGGCGTCGTTAGTTCCATCGTTGATTAACTAATACGTCCGAAAAAGCCGTGGCCTGACACAAGTTTTAGTGGGCTTAAAAATAACCGTTTTTTCGTGAAGCTTTTTTTCGGGATACAAAATGCGACGTATGATAATTCGGAAAAAATAGTCGACACCTATGAACATGAGACACATTGTATTTGGTTGTTGTTTGTTTGTTTGTCCTCCCCTCATTGTCCTTCCCCTTCATTTTATTTCATTTCATGTCATTTCATTTCATCTCATTTCCTCTATCCCTTACCACCGACTGTTTTTCGAGAATGAAAGGGTGCAAACGGAACAATGTATCTTACTAGCCTAAGAAATAATGTTGCGTTTACTGCCTGCTCTGCATCGTTTTACAGTGGGGACTGCACGTTGGTTTGTCGTGTAATGAAGTTTGTGTCAATTTAGGGCTAGCTATTTTGACACAAACGTAAACTACACGATTGCTTACGTAGAATATATTAAAAAAACCACGCACCGATTACACCACTGTGGCCCGATCTCGCCGCAGTGCTAATAAAACATTCCCGACATAGGTTTTCTCAGGCAGTGTTCCTGAGTATAGTCTTCCCGTCCTAGGCTATACTTTTTGGATTAGGTAAAAAAGCGTTGGAAAACCTATACTACGATATGTCCCGCTTAGTGCCCAAAAGGTCAAAATCAAAAAAACGTGGGACATTAGGAGGATTCCAGAAAATGACAGTGACCTACGTTCTACTTTAAAAAATATGGACACTTGTAAAAGTAAGTATGAAATACGCAATAGCTTATCTACAAACACAAAAACACTTTGTTTATTTTCCCATACTAATAAAGTTATTTTTGGAAGCATTTTGGGTAAAAATTAATCCACGAAGATTAATTTTTCATATGGTTCGCATACCCTGCCCCAAACAACACATCACATTTTAGCAATGCCAAAGCGATATATTTTAGTGACACCAGACATTGGGGTGGGGGGAAGGGGACAGCAGTCAATAACTTCTGAACCGCACCAGATGCAGATGTGCTGTTTGTGGCGTTTTAAATGGCTTTGCAAAGGCACTTATAATGCCACAAACAGCACATCTGTATCTGGTGCGATTCCTCCTTAGTTCAAAAACCTCTAGCCAAGCAACACAACTTTTTCCAGTGGCACCAAAAGTAGTCAGAAATCTACTAATTTAACCAGTAAAATCAAATTGTTTCACCTATAGGCTACAGTAAAATCAAATTGTTTCACCTTCTAGGGAAAATAAGTAAGGCAAAGCTGTTACGAGCTCGCTGATATTTTAGGCCGAAAATTGGACCAGAAGTCAAAAAACGTCAACTCTCCTTGAGGCCTCATGAAACGAATGTAGTTTATCACCCAATGCACCCTGTTTGTATTGAAAGGGAATTAAAAAAATTAACGCGCACCATTTTTGGAGATGTGGGTGCTGCTGTAAAACAAGGTTTTTTTTTATTTGCCATATCTCAAGAAAAAACAAAACTGCATAGAAGACAAAAAAATTATACATTCTAACAAGCAAGCGAGAAGTTTCTGGTTTATATCACTGAAAATACCTTTGGCTCCATCTATTAACTTCGATAACATACAAAAACAACTGAATGCTGTGAGCAACAATTTATATCACTGAACATAGAGCGCCATCTATTGAGAGAATTGTAATACACTTAACTAACTGAATGCTGTGAGCCACTGAACATAGAGCGCCATCTATTGGGCACAAATCAAATCAAACAAAATTAATAAAACGAAAGGCTGAATGTGCATATATCACTGAAAATACCACTGGCTCCATCTATTGATAGAACTGTAATACACTTAACTAACTGAATGCTATGAGCAACAATTTCTATCACTGAACATAGAGCACCATCTATTGCGCACAAATCAAATCAAACAAAAAATTAATAAAACGAAAGTATCACTGAAAATACCACTGGCTCCATCTATTGACTTTGAATCGAAACATACAAAACGAACTGAATGCTGTGGGCAATAATTTCTATCACTGAACATAGAGCGCCATCTATTGGGCACAAATCAAATCAAACAAAAAATTAATAAAACGAAAGGCTGAATGTGCATATATCACTGAAAATACCACTGGCTTCATCTATTGACTTTGAATCGAAACATACAAAACGAACTAATGTTGTGGGCAACAATTTCTATCACTGAACATAGAGTGCCATCTATTGGAATCAAATCAAACGACATATTAATAAAACGAAAGGCTGGACTTTTTACCAAGTGCTGAATCAAAAGTAAATAAGCCTCATACACACAGACAGTGTAGTGTCTTTTCTGGGTCAGTTTTCTATGTCGATTTCGTCATCCTGTTTTTGGTGGATGTTTTCACGAATCTCAGTAAGACTTTTCAAAAATTCCGTCTATTCAATATAGTCCAGTTGAACTAAACTCTGGGGGATTTACCTTTCATTATAAAAGTACAATACTAACAGAGTCTTATGCCCGTTGTGTTTGATCCACATTCTTTTTGCACCTCCGTCTTGGAAGCCATTTAATTTCGAATCTAGAGCAGTTTCTAAAAGAGGGTTAAATTGCTGCATCAGAACAGCTTTAGTGGCGTCACTGATAAACAGCTCCATTAGAGTTTGGAAGTGATGCACGGTGGCAAGAAGAGCATCTTCGTTGTTGTCATCTGACAGGCTTGACTTCCACTGGCGGTGAATTGCTGCATTTATTTGTTCACTCTGATTGTAGATATTGGCGAACTCTTTCGAGTTCAGAGTGATTTGAGCAGAACCACATTTCAAAGTTATAATTTCTTCATCGGAGTCGGAGGGATTAACGATCAAATTTGCCCTGCGGCTCAAAGCATAAACTGAGGGTTTGGCCATTGTCTCCTTTATAAATAAAATAAAATAAAAGTAATGTTGGGTGCATTTTCTTTTCCTTCAGTCGTCCACTTCGCAATGAATTTCTAGCAGGTGATGCCCGGCCGATGCCCCATTTTCGTATGCTGCGGTCAATATCTGCCCCGTTTGAATTTCTAAAGGCGTTGCCTCGTAGCTTGCTACGCTGGCTGTTTCCCCCGCTTGTTTGAGTATGGAAACAGGTGCTTTCCCAGTTCTAGACAAAGATACATCAAATGCGTTATTTATCCTAGCCGCAACGAGAATGGTTTTGACTATTCGACCTGGTTGACTTACCACATAGTATTGTAAACCATTGTCGGCCAGCCATTTCACATTATCACTAGTTTCTAGATTGCTTCGAAATGAGTAGATGCGTCTGTAGGGTTGATTTCTTATCTACTAGACGATCGACCTATCTCTTTGTGGAAGCATCGCTGTCGTTTGTGGGTTTATTTAAATTCGTAAGTTTTTTTCCATTAATGCTCAGATTTCCGTCCCAATCTAAATTCAGTCCTAGGTCCGTATTCAGGTATCCAAGAGTTAGGGCGTCAGTGTCGTTTGCCGGAGGTCCTACATTTAAAAATTTTTTTTCCGTCGAATGGCATATTGGGTCCCGCTCAACTCAAGAAATTATGCACCACAACAATGGAGGGTGACGGAAGAGGAGATGGAAACTTGGGTCGCTTGACATTTCCAAATTTATCGACTTTCACGACTTCTTTTTCAGAGTGTGAATAACTTGAAAAATATTCTCTCCTCTCGTCAATCCTTGTAGTACGAATAAACAATATTGACCGCACAGAACCTCGTGTGCTTCTTGAACTCTCACGTGATTTGTTATAGGTTTGCCGAGATATCTCTGGACTTCCACATTTGTCATAGGTCTGTTTAAAGATACCCCTGCCTCAGAAAAAAATCCTTTCCCACGAGCTTTGCCATTGGTAGTTTTTCGTCTTTTTTTACTGTGTTTTTTAAATTCCTGTTCCTTTTTTGAGTGCCAGAGCTTCCATCGCTGCTTTGTGTCTCTTAAGCTCTTGTAACTGTCTAGAATTATTCTTTGGAGCATTGACACTTCTGGCGATCGCTGCGGCACCTGCGGCGGATTATCCCAGCGCTGCCAACGCCGGCAAAAGTAACACAGGTAGAATTCCTCCCTTCTTTAGTTGTGTACGAGAAAGTTTCAGATGTAAACCTTTCCCAGACTTGCGTGCCTTATGAATTCTGCCGAGTTGAGATTCAATGACTGGTAATTTCGAGGTGCTTCTGTTCAACTGAGAGTTTCTAAGCCGAAGTTGTACCGTTTTTCCTTTCTTGATCTGCTGTAACATGCGTTTCTTTTGGTTGGCACTCAAAGCCACTCCGGTGGTTGTATACATGACTCGAATTTAAGAATAAAAGTAAATAATAAGTCACACAGCAACTTCACCGTTATTTCGATCTAATCTTAAGTTCATGATGCGATCGCTTATGATCAGAGCCCATGCTTTCGTATTTGCCGGTACCTGAGCTCCAAATCTCATTTTTATCTGTACGTCAATTACCGCCAACTTCAAAACGCGGGCCCAGCCGACAGCAATCCTCTGCCCTAGTACTGTCGTCTGAAGTTAACAATAATCTGATAGATGAGAGAAATGTCGCCTTGGCTAAAATTTGAATTTTGATATAAAAAAGGATAACGTTCCGAATTTAAAGTCATGTAAACGTCGTTTAAACTGCAGTGGTCAAAGACAGCAGGGTAATTTTTTGGTCGTTCTGTCTGTCTGTTTGAAAACTCACGATGATCCAACGAGGTGGTTCCGTAGCACTTGTACTAATAAGACGCCAAGCGACCGTTGTTGATGTAGACAGATCCAATTGATCGGAATGCCAATGTCTAAAAGCCATCGGCACGCTCGTCCCAGAATCGATCAACTTGTACAACTTAATTTTCTGTACGTCAGAGGGAGTTACGTGAGGAAGAAACCAGCGCACGTGCTCTAGAACTATCTTGCCGGCACCGACCCCGTGTCTCTAAATATGGCGTTGTTATCTGCAGATCGCATCAAAATGAGTGTTTGACGAATGCCGTATAAAATCTTGGTATAATATTCCATGAAACCGAGGAGGTGAGACAAGGGTACAGCGAATGTAAAACTGCCTCTGGGAGAATGACTGAAAAGAATGTCTCGCTTGTGCTTGAAGATAGCATTACTGTCAGGATCTGCTGACCTAGCGTTGTTGCTGTCGAGAAACCAACCCCTGTTGGCGAGTTCGGCTTGGTCTTCAGGTCCATAACTAACAATTCCTTTCATCATGCTTGTGATCCCAGGAAAGTTCAGCTGATCTACTGTTTTGTCTCCTATTTGATACTGTATGTGAGAGAAAAGGAAAGCCACGACATTATTGACCGCAGTTATCTTATCCATGGCAGCATAGGAACTGCCGTCTGCACTTTTAAGGAGATATCCCTTAACGTGGAGGTAACTCTGGTGAGGATGAGTGAAAAGATCCTGATTTTGCACCGTGATTCTTATTTCCGAATTAACCTGGTTCAAGTTCGTCCCGACTATCGGAGAATATTCGTGAAAATTATATTCGACTACCGATTCGTCAATGACAAAAAAGCTCAGTCACATTTAGGTAATTTTCGTTCGTTTCCATTCTGAGAGAGGATTAGTCTCTGCACGGATTCGAAGTTAGCGGGACTGAGGAATTGACGCCTTCTCGATTGGTAGGTTTCGTTTCCCTTTACAGGTAATGTGGACTGTGGGGGATCGTAGGGCGGTGGGTCATTGGCAGTTACTTTCAATTTAATAAATTTGAGAGGCATAAATTTAAGTAATTGTTTTTAGTTTTTCTTCAGTTTAATAAATTGAGCGGCATAAATTTAAGAAGTTGTTTTTAGTTTTTCTTCTTTCGCAAATGTAACCTCATAGTCAAAGTTTCCCCTCGAAGGTTAGGCGGTCTATCGGCTTGATCTGTCAGCCACACGTGCATAGAGTGAATAATATTTTTCGTAACAGGTAGGTACACTAACCTGTTCGGGGAATGAACAATCTTGTAGGCGGGGGGGACTGTAGGAAAGAACGAATAAAAAGTCGGTTGCGATGATCCGTTCACATAAGTACCCGAAACTAAGTCGTAATGTCCCAGTATGCCATTTACATTTATTATGTTGACAGTGTTTGGTCCGATGTATTCCCCAAATTCGTAAGTCTTAGCTTCGAAACCAAAAATCTTTCCGATACTGGACGGTTCAGAAAAATCAACCTTATATCTCCTGTCAGTAATAGTTACTTCACACTTTAGAGTGTTTACGTTGCCATTTAATAGAACGTAGGAAACAATATTAGTCTCGTCCCAATGCTTGCTCTTTTTGAATTTTCTGTAAATGATGTTTATAATTTCGTCTAATTCATAACAACCTTCTGAGACGACGATTTTAATCCAGGTGTTACCGCCGTGCGTGCTATAAGTAAAAGAGTTGGTCAAGTCCTTTATAATGTTAGAAATGGAGTTGTAAGTTTCCAGATTGACTACAGCCAATTCGTGAGCACCTTCCAATATCAATGGGAAAGGAAAACTGGTCACAAAGTCAGTTTTTTCAGAGGAAAGTTTGATCGACATATTTTTAGTTTAATACATTAGTTAACATCTACCGAATTCACCGATCAGTTTTTGGTACTCTCCATCGGACAGCAATGCTTTGCTCCGCATTTCTGTGAAAATGTGCACGAATTCTTCGTACAGAGAATTATTGCCAGCCTCTGTAGAGGCTCTGAGAAGCTTCAGTCTTTTGCACAAGTCATTCAGATCTCTATAGAACGGTATCCTTTCCCTATAACCTCGGCAGGTCTGCCCAAAACAGGTTTTATAAAAGTCGTGTACTTGAAACCGGCGCTGGACTTTAGTCTTCTCGTACTGTCATCGTTGTTGTGATATGTGGCTAGCATCTCCATCCGGTGGCTTCGAAGGGTTTTTTTAACATAACCAACTGCCACAAATCGTCCGTCCCTTCGTACTTTTTTCCTCCCACGATCGAGTCGTTGTCTTAAAAATTGTACCTCCATTGCACCAATCATGTAATGATTAGACTTCGGGTCGTATCGAATGCCAAAAGTGGGTCGGTCAGAGTCTCTAGAGTGGCAAACATGCTTAGATACTTGGTAGCTAGCGGACCGAGTCTGACTGCGGAATCGCTGAGTAAAGAGGCCTCTTCCATTTGTCTCCTACGAGCCCCTGGCGTGAGGGCAAGTGACATGTCAGAGGGCGCATCAGGTAATGCACCCATGGAACTGGAGAGTCGTCTCCTGCCACCCGCGTGAAACTGTTTCTCGCCATTGTCACTGTCTATATTCTCGTCTTCAGTATCGACGCGGCCCGTTGCCGCTTCCAAAGCTTTCTGAATATGCTCTAACTGTTTCCCGTGATATTTTTCTTGTTTCTTCTGTCCAGCCTCTAGAGCCAACAGTTCTTTGATTTGTCGTTGACGCTGAGCCGAAGCCTCACTTCCCTGTAGCATCTGCATTTTAGTCTGGTCTACTATAGGATCAACTACTGGTTTGAATATCTTTTGCAAATGTTCAGATTCTGTCTGCTTTTCCAGTTTTAAATTTTGAAATTTTTGTTTCAGACGCTTTTTTAGAGCCTCACACTGATCGACCTCTTTCAGGGGTTTGCTTTTCTTATTTTTAGTTTTAGTAGACATGACAGTTTAGTACTTTATAAAATAATGTTTAAGTCTACAAACGTCAAAGTCAACAAAAACCTAGACGTACGTTAATGTCTTCGGCAGACACGTCGTTGTTAGTCGAGCATTCTTCTATACCTTCGATCCAAGGGTTTAGTTTTATCGATGAGTAGGAATTCGTACGGAAAAGAGTTCCAAACCTTACCACACATGCGACGAAACTCGTCGAAAATCATGTCACGACTAACCTGGGTATTGAAGCCATGTTTGAGGTTTGCTTCATCTTGCCTGAAGAGAATTGTAATGTTGGAATTATCTCGAATAACTCTCTTGGGTATCCTGCTGTAAGTCTGACATAAATAAAAGATCGAGGCGTCCGCGTGCCTGCCGTAGGCAAATTATCGTTCGATTCTGTCTTGTATCTCAATCATGAAATCGTCCAATAAAATTACCGTTTTGCCACATGGCAGTTCTTCTGGTGGTGGGATATCTTCGTTGTTGGAACAAAAGGTAGCTACGCCCGGACATATTTCCTCGAAAGCTCTCCTGAGATGGAAATATTTGTTTTCAAATAAAGACTTGGAGTACACGCGCAGACTGTCATAATTCAACCAACCTGGATTGAAAAAATGAAATTTATAACTAAATTGGTCTTTCCACAATCGTCAGGGCCACAAATGATGCACCTTACGTCCTCTGGAAAATTCAGTAAATTACCAGTCGATGATCGCCTATTGACTTCGGCTATGTCATAATTTAACACTTTCATCTTTCAGCTGCTTTAAGAAAAAAATGGTATTTTGATAAATTCTCTGCAAAATTAGTATCTAAAATACCTTTTCATTCTCATTTTATAAATAAACAGAGATGTACTGCCTCAAATGCAGAAGAGTTACAGCCAATCTAAAATACCTTTTCATTCTCATTTTATAAATAAACAGAGATGTACTGCCTCAAATGCAAAAGAGTTACAGCAAGTAAAAATATCAGGCATGTTGTGACTAAGAATTATCGACAACTGCTGAAGGGCGAGTGTAAAGTGTGCAGCACGAGGAAAGCACAGTTTCAGAAGAGCAGAGGCTCTGGATATTGAACAGCACGATTGACATGTTGGCGGTGGAACTTCACATTCCAGGATACAACTATTGCGGTCCGGGAACAAAACTGAACAAGAGACTGAACAGAGGCGACGCTGCCATCAATTCTCTGGATAAGGCCTGCAAACAGCACGACATCGAATACTCTGCCAAACCAGAATTGGAACGAAGGCACGAAGCTGATAAAAAGTTGGCCTCCGATGCAGTAAAAGTAGCAAAATCTAGCAAAATTGGTCTGAAAGAGAAGTTGGCAGCAGCTGCCGTAGCCGCAGCTATGAAAACCAAAGTAAAGTTGGGAATGAGAATTAAAAAAAAAAGATCAAATGGAAACTTTAGTGGAGGAGCTGCACAAGCCAGCTAGGTGAAACTTTCCGAGGAGGCACGTTATTAGCTACAGGATAGGTGATTTAGTTCAAGCGGATCTGGTGGAGATGATACCTTACGCAGAACAAAACGAAAATTACAAATACTTGGTGACTGCCATCGATGTATTCTCTAAATACGCTTGGGCCGTCCCTGTGAAATTGAAGAATGCCGCAGATGTCACTGGGCTTTTAACGAGATATTAAACACGAATGTCTAATCCCGTTAAAAGTCTACAAAGCCATAAAGGCAAGGAATACTATAATAACGATTTTGCAGCACTAAGGAAACGCCACAAAATAAACCACTATTCGACCAAGTCAGAACTCAAGGCGAGCGTAGTAGAACACCTAAATCGCACATTGAAGTCAAACATGTGGAAACGGTTCACTCTGCGAGGTAACCACAAGTGGATAGACATTATAGATGAAATTGTCAAAGATTACAACGACAGAGTTCATTCTACCATTAAAATGAAACCATCCGAAGTAACTAAACGCGATTAACCGAAGATCAGAAACATATTGCTGAAAAAGAGCCCTTCCAAAAAGAAGAAGAATAGTTTCAAAGTCGGGGATTTAGTAAGAGTGACAACGGCAAAATCTGTATTCGACAAGGGATATTTGCAAAACTTTACCAACGAACTGTTCGAGATGAGTGAAGTCAGAAAAACTCGACCGACTTGCTACAGGTTGGTCGACCAACTGGGTAGTAAAATGGAAGGCACTTTTTACGAGCAAGAGTTGCAGAAAACTAACGTGCCGGATCTGTTTCTAGTCGAAGTGATTATGAAGACTAAAAAAGTGGGAGGGAAAACTCGTTACCTCGTCAAGTGGAAAGGCTACGACGAGCTCTTCGACAGTTGGCTTGACTAAAAGCCAGTTAGTTGTTCTAGGAATATAACAACAAAAATACCAAATTTTTCCTGTTTTTATTTATATTATTAAACTGAGACCAGGACGTTGAAATTATGACTGTTCATGTTATTTATATTAATAAACAGAATCATTCAGTTGGAGCGATGGAAAAAACAAACTTTACCTGCGTTAACTGCACTTAAACGTATCCTACCCCGAGAAAGATTGATACAACACCTCGTAGAGACACACAGGAATAGTTACCCACCCGAGTGCGATTGCTTCGAGAGGGAGTCGGGCTGTACAGACGTTCCCATCCTCTGTGAGCAAGGACTCGAACACAGAAAGTACACGCAAGCTGTGCAGGCTGTAGACCCGTTGTACTTTTTAATGTTGATGCGAAGAGATATAGAAGCTCTACTGTATGAATGTCTCCGGCAATTGGTGACTTACAGAGCTCAAATTGGTTTAGGAGTGAGTTTCGCTCGAAACGGCCAAGAAATACCAACTGGATTTCAGTCCCACTACTCCCTAATCTATAATCCACTAGATATTCCCAAGTTACTGGACGCAGCCTATGCTAAAATCCAACGTTCCATCGACGAATTTGCTGAAAGACGGAGTGGTTGGGTGATAAATCGCTCATACGAACTCACAATCCGGGTAGCAAAAATCGACTCGCTCAGACCAGGCTCTTACATTCCTCTGCCAGCAAAATTAAAAAAGAAGTGGAAGTGTGTAGTCAATGTTCAAAATTTCACAGACCAGAAGTGCTTCTTGTATTCAATTCTGGCTGCCAAACACAAATTAAGCATGGTGAATCCGAAAGAATACGAAGTATATGTGAGAACGGTAGATTGTTCGATGCTGGACTTTCCAACGCGGCTGGATCACATTGACGCATTCGAGATGGCCAACAAAGATTTATCGATCAATGTGATTGCTTATACCAAAGAGAACGGCTTGCATCCCCTTCGTGTGAGCACGAATTTTAAAGGCCAACCCGTAGATCTTCTTTTAATTCCAGACGAATCGACAAATTTTCACTACTGCGCCATCATGGATTGTGACCAATTTCTCCGACACCAGGGATCGGGAAGCAACCCGAAATATTACTGTCGAAATTGTTTCGCCGCTTATGGAAAGTCATCACTGAGAGACAAACACGAATTGGACTGCACAAGAACCAATCCGTCACCTCAAGCGCTCAAATTCCTAAAACCGGACGAAAACATTTTGAAGTTTGAAGCGTTCAATAGAAGAAATATTCACCCCAAAATCATATACTCCGATTTCAAGAGCCTTCTGAAACCCGTTTCTTCCTCTAACAGCTCCGGGAAGAAAATCAACCACCATCAACCTTGCAGCTTCGGCTACGTCGCGGTCCGGAAACTTTCAAAAAGCTGCTTATTACCAGGGAGAGGATGCCGTTGAACAATTCCTGGATCAGTTGGTGATTGAAGCGTGCGAGTATGAGAAAACATTAAAAAGAATCTAACCACTATGCCTCACTGTAGTCCAAGAGGCTGATTTTAACCACGCTTTAGACTGCATCTGCTGCAAAAAGCCATTCGGTTCAAAAGTCGACAAAGTCCGGGATCATTGCCACATTACCGGCCAGTACAGAGGAGCTTCTCACTTGAGTTATAATCTGAATGCCCGAGAGCGCACCATGATCCCTGTGGTATTTCAATGCCTCGAAGCTTACGATATGCATCTACTGGTAAGAGTGGTGCACAAGTTTCCGAAAAAAGTAGAAGTACTCGCGAGAAATACGGAAAGGTTCATGAGCATGACCATCACCGTTGAAACGGGATGGGATGAAAAGAAAAAAAGAAAAGGTACATTCGGCTTAAGTTCGTAGACAACTTTAATTTTCTCTCCTCTTCGCAAAAAACTCTGGCGGAGAGACATAAACGTGATTACGAGTTTAGGACGGTGAAGCTGTTTTTGAAAGCTGGTGGGAAGGACAAATGGTTCCTTTCCGACGTCCAGGAAAAGACTGCCATGGATCTGGTAACCCGTTAGGGTTACTACCCATATGAACACGTGTCCAACATGAGTGTGTTCGAAGACTTTTATTCCAAACTCAAAGAAGGCCTAACTGACGAACAATACAATCATGCTAAAAAGATTTGGAGTATGCTGAAAATCAAAAAGTTTTTCTGTCACCACGAAATGTATCAGCTAACCAACTGTCTGCTTTTAGCAGACATTTTCGAAGAATTCCGCAGAATCTGCTTGCGAGACCACGACATAGATCCGTGCTATTACATATCCACTCCAGGGTTTAGCTGGGCGGCAGCTTTGAAGATGACCAAGGCCGAACTGGAATTATTTACTCACGCTAGCAAACATAACTTAATCTTGTCGGGAATACGGGGTGGAGTTAGCTTCATTAGTCGAGGTTCGCAAAGGCCAACAACCCGTACATTCCCGAAACGTACGATTCAACAAAACCTAACAAATACATCATCAATTGGGACCTCAATAGCGCTTACGGCTGGGCCATGAGCGAACTGCTGTCTTACAACGGCTTTAGGCTTTTGACTAAAGAAGAGATTCGAGCTTTCGACGTGACTAAGATAGCAGTAGCAGACACGTCGTCGGTAGGACACATTCTGGAAGTAGATCTGGACTACCCGAACAAACTTCACGAGCTCCACAACGACTCCCCACTTGCTCCTGGAATATTTGAAATAAGAGAAGAATTAGTTTCAGACTATTCGAAATCTTTGTTGCAAGGAAAACCAGTGAAACCTGTCGTGAAGCTAGTGGCCAATCTACTGAGGAAGACGCGGTACGTAATTCACTATCATAACCTAAAATTCTACCTCGAACACGGTTTGGTCCTTTGTCAGTCACGTCTGGAGGGTGCTGAGTTTCAATCAGAAGCCCTGGTTGAAACAATATATAGATTTTCATACGGCAAAACGAAAGGAATCGAAGACGGTGTCTGAAGGGGAATTTCATAAGTTGTGTCCTAATTCCGTGTTTGGGAAGATGATTAAACAGAAACTGAAAAGACTGAAAGTCAAGCTATGCACCGACAGCAAGCAAGCCATCAAATATTCCACCCAACCCAACGCCGATACGTTTCGAATATTGCACGAAAACCTGGTTCAGATCAACTCGAAAGTACGGAAGGTGATGTGCGATCTTCCCACCTAGTCGGGGTTCACCATACTAGAGTTGTCCAAACTCCTTCTCTACGAATTTCACTACCGATACATTACGTCCCCAATATGGAGATTGAGGAAGACTGCTGTTCACAGACAAGGACTCGCTGTGCTATTCCATCGAAACCGAGGATGTGTACGCCGACATGGCTAAAAACATGAGTAGATTCGACACTAGCAACTACGATCCTCAACACCCACTGTTCTGCAACATCAACAAGCAAGTGTCGGGAAAGATGAAAGATGCCACGAATGGAGTACCGATAAAAGAGTTTGTGGGGTTGAGTACCAAGATGTATTCGCTCGTGACCTCCCAAAGCGAAACGAAAAACGCAAAGGGGATTTCCAGGAGATTCGTGGAGAAACACTTAAGCCACGAAGATTACAGGGCGACTCTCCATTCGAATCAGGAACAAAGAAGGAGTTGGTGCAAGAGCGCCAGTGACAGCTATCACCAGCTGGCCACGACCGTGGTAAATAAAATCCCTACTGTCAGCCTACGACGACAAGAGTTTCTCGTAAACGAAGTAGAAACTTTTGCAATCGAACATCGGGGCATCAATTATATTTCTTGCTATGAGGATGATGACTACGATGGAAATCGTGGTCTTGATAATTTGCTCTTGGAGTCTTTATCTGATGACGGAGTACGGACAGGTATGTCCGACGGTGTAATCAGCTATGAAGAGGTAGAAACTCGTTGGAACGGGGATGAAGTGGAACAGAGGCTGAAAGAAGTTGAAAATGTCGAGGTTCGTGAAGCCGAGATGAGGAGATTGCGGATGAGGAAGAGTAGGCAGTTGAAAGTGCAAAATCCACAGGAGTGGAAGAAGAGAGCCAGGGATAAACGAAGACGGTTAGATAGGGATAGGCACGCCACACTAACTTCTATCCAGAAAAAGAAAAAACAAGCTGAGGAAAGACCGACGTGCGAGAATGACTGAAGAGGAGAAAATAGTGTTCAGGGAAAAAAGAAGATTGGCTCAAAGAGAGCGAAGAGAGAAAAAGAAACGAATGGCTCGGTGATTTGTTGCTTGTAATAATGTTTGTTGAATAAAATATTTTTTTTATTAAAGAACAAACTCTAAGATACATTCTCATCATGGACGCCACTAGGGGTTATTTTATGCTCAGTAAATATCTCAATGTCACGATTGAAAGCGGACCGACTCTCGTTTTTAACAAACAGGCAGGGCTTATCACAGAGTTGAGACTCAACTCGTTGGAATGGACCTACCTATATAGACTGGGTGAAAATATCAACAGATCTGTACTTAATCAGTGGCGGGAGAAACTGCAGTCCAACGACGAAGAAGAAAATAGGTTCGCCTGGAAAGGTTGGGAAAGCACAGACGAGGGCCCATGGAAAAGCATTACGGATCCCACTTCAAAACAGGTCTTCGAGTCGTTCATCAAAATAGCCGGAGAAGTGTTAATCGAGCAATTGAAGCTAGCTGAACACGAAAAACATATGTTGGCAATAATGTTGGAACTGTCCAAACTCGACAGCAGAAACAAAATGAAATTCTTGTTGGAATTTAAAATGAAAGCGCGTCGTGTCGGAGAGGAGAAAAGAATCAGAGTACGATTTACGAATGACGACGCGCAAGTGCACTTTGTGGAATACGAAGACGAATTGTGAAGACGAATAAACGCTTCAGACTGCCTCTGTGTGGCAGTACAACCGACCAGTAAAAAATAAATATAATTTTTCATTCATGATGAGCACAGTCCCTTGTAGGTAGGTATCGTCTACTTCGAAAAGGTTTCGTTGAAGGCAGACCCGGTATTGTAGTAGGTCTGTTTAGGGGGCGGGGCTTCGAGAACAATAGAATACAATGGTTTTTGTGGCCATTCCATCGTCCTAGTACTTTGCATCTATTCACATGTACATGTACTCCCCAGTAGTTTGGAAAAGAGAAAAACAGTCCCTTTTGAACAGTCCCTTCTGATGAATTAGCAACTTTACGGTACTGGGGACAAATTGGAATGCAGGCTAGTGATGAATTAACAAAACTGAATGATAATGACGAATTAGCAAAGTGCATGATAATGATGAATAAGTAACTTCACGTCTTCTGCTACCAAAATGTTTCCTTATGTTACCTGAGAGTTGGGTAAAAAAAGAAAAAAACAGTCCCTTTTGAGGAATTAGCAACTGCACGGTTGGACCACCGGTCAGGCATTGTTGTAAAAATGCACCGCAGCGTGAAAAAGACGAATTTCAAGATCTCACGGGGGGGGGGGAATGCTTTCATGAGCATTGATATTGCACAAGCGCGTGTAAAATGACGACCTAACATCATTTGGGAAAAAAAACAGCCCCTGGTAGAAAACCCCGGCATTTTGTTATTTTTTTAAACCTGCTTCTAAATGAGTATATTAATTTTTGCGGGATTTGTTTTATAAATGGTGGTGATGAGGTATCCCCTACATTTTGTCATTTTTACCCTACTTCTAAACAAGAGGCTACAGCGACTACCTAGTCGCATCCGGTATTCTGTACGGTTGTACACTACCAATGGTGAGGCACGCACCTCTATCACGCATTGCAACAGCTATCTTTATTATATATTCTAAAAGCAGTAACCATCAGAATTGCCGGTTAAAAATGTGCTAGCTATTAAGCTTATTTTAGATTTTAGGCGTATTTGTTCAACTTTTAGGCCTAATTCTTACCCGCAGCTTTTAATTTTCTAAGTAGCAGCTAATGGAAATTTGAATTGTATAGTAAACCTTATTCATTTCTGCAACACCGTGCGGGCGCACAGTTGAAGACTAAAATGAACACTTTTTTGCATTTTTTTAATGGTGGTGTTGCTGGGGGGGATTCCCTATGTGTCTTTTTTATGTAGGTGCATTGGTTTTCTCTATGGTGATATGTCTTTTTCGATCGTGTAATTTAATAGTTTAGTTGAAAAAGCAATGACAGCATTGGCCACTAGCACCGAGTTTTTTTTTTCATTGTGGCGAAAAAATTATCGAAAAAGCATTGACGAACAATGACTTCTGTTCCTTGACCCACGAGCTTTTTTTTCACATTGGCGGAAAAATTATTGCGGAACCGAATATCCAAAATCTGGGTTAGTTTTGAATATATTTAAGGCACAATTTACCCCGCAATATTATTTTTTATTGTACACATGCGCAACTTGCCGAGCTAAGCTTAAAGCAGACGCCAACTGCTAGTTACCAACTGTGGCTTTTGACTCGTACATGTACCATATCAGAACTTGACGTTTTCATTATGATTTTGTAATTTTAACATCATACTATTTGTAAAATTTTAGGCTGCTTTCTTATAATTTTTCTCTGGCAATCTAATGGCATAAATAATTTTAATTTTTACCGCATTAGCCTTTTAGATTTTCGATCTCCTAGTAAAATTATTAGCAAACGATTAAAAATTTGTATAGGCACACACGCAGCGCCATCTCTTGGCAGATTTCAGTAATGCTTGGTTGATGCGGCACCTTTAAAGGGAGGAAGTTGCCGATGCAGCATCATCTGTAACTTATCGTTGGAGTCAAATAATTGTATGAACTGATAGAATGGTAAGCTAATAAAAAATTAGCATTACGTTATAAAAATTAAAAAATACGAACAACTTTTACTCCGTTTGTCATTATTTTTTATGAATTCGGACACTCCAATAAAACAGCTGTCTAGCTTTTGTGGATAATACGGCTAAAAATGTTTTTACACTCAGCCTATAACCAGACTAAAACTAAAGCATGCTAATTAATTTGAAATTAATCCACTCGCGCTTCGCACCTGCGATAAAGTTGCAAAATAATTAGAATTCGTAAGTTTTAATATCTGGCTACAGGCTTCGTGAGAAAACAGTAGCTATATTATCGACAAAAGCTGTAGTGCTATAACTACTGATTATTAATTTGTGGCCACAGAAAATTGTATTGC
>JAHWFP010050268.1:0-17549 GCA_023313725.1 Lithobius niger | reverse complement strand
TGCCTTCGAAGCAGCACGAAAGCAAAGCATTAGCAGAGGTATTAGTAGCCGCAACTTCCGCTAGAGGTCCACGTAGGATGGGAATAGGTGAGACGGTACATCTAGTTAACTTTCTAATCTATGTTACTACCTTCTTGTCCATTTAAAAAAAAAAAAGAACAATTTTCAGCTGCCATCCAGGTAGAGTTATAATGCCAGGCCTGCATAGTCAGCAGTTGACTGTTTTATTGAAAATTTTTATAAAAAAGGTCAGGGATATTCATTTTCATATATGAGTATGAACCCTGCCGACGATTATCGCGTCGAAAGTTTATTAGACAAGTTGCTTGCTCACAGATTCATATAACCAACAGACATAACGCTAAAGAAAACTAAAACGTTCGTAGTTACGATTATTACGCATCTCGGCCAAAATCACGCATTAAGCTTTCGTAAAAATGAATCGATTGAAAAAAAAGTCCACCTTTTGTTACCAAACAAAAACGTAGTAAAAACGTAACAACGTCACTCTATCTTGCCCCTGCGTCACTATAACAATCTAGGGATATTTATAACACCAAGAATTTATAAATTCTTGATAAATTGATAAATTCTTGATAACACTCATGTTTTGGTGATAACACGTATGGTTCCACCCCTTTTTTTTTTTTTTTTTTTTTTTTTACCAATTTTCGTTTTCTTTTGTGCTGCTTTAGAAAATTATCAGTTTTAGAAAACGGTCAAAAGGTCGCCCGATAAACTCATTGATGTCCGTCTCAACATAAAAGTTTGACTTTACTGATTTGTAATAATAATAAATTTGCTTAATAAAAAACTCCTAAACCGTGTAACTAAAGGTTTAGTTTTACTATAACAATATTCTATATGGTGGGTGAAAATTCCATTCCCTGGCAAAAATAAAACTGGCTAGAAACTACATTTTTTAGTCTTACGATGGATTTCGGTTGGCTAAAGTTTCATCTAAAAAGGTTATTGTAGGTTCTGACCTTGTTTGGAATATTGCCACTAGCTTTTATCTTCTGCAACAAACCCCAAAAAGCTAGTTCCTAACCTAACGCATACTTTGTTTTGGAGACAACCTGAATTTCTTGATTTTTTGTTGGAGTTCATGGTCTCAATCCAGTCCTCATTAGACCCAATAGTCAACATGCCGATGCTAAATAAAGGGTTGCCAGCAATGACTTTTTTTTGGTGGGGGGGGGGGGGCCAAATTTTTTTCTAGAAAGGATTTTGCAGGGACCGAACTTGGCTTGGAATATTGACACAATTTAATCTTCTGCAACTAACCCTAAAACTAGAGCCTAACCTTATTCAGCCCAACGTGCTAGGCATGAAAAAATATTACATTGAAAAAAATTGCTGAGGATTGTAAACGGCCTGAGGCAATGAGGCCTCGGAAAAAAAAAAAGACTCAGAAAGAAGGCCATTTTATGGTGAAACTCTTACCCTGCCTGATGAAATTCAAACCACGGTAAAGTGACCTGACGTACCTATGATACCCTAATAACACCGTGGTAAAACAACAAGAACAATATAAAGCTTTTTTATTTTGACTCCCCATCGGCAATTTTTAGTGACTTTTTCTCCACTGGCCTTTTTTATTCCTCTTTACATAGGCTTTTTTTCCGCGTTTTTCTTCCTTAATTATTTTTTTTTTGGCGGTTTATCTTTCCTGTTTATTTATTTTTTATCTTTCAGCTTATTTCCTTCATCCTGTTTTTTTTTTAGCCATTTTTTGGTTTATTTGTATTTTGGAGCAGGCTAGTGTCCTAAATGCATTTTTTTTTTTAACAGTTAGCATTCAGAGTGAAGTAATGGGAACCCGGTCCACGCCCACGGCCTATGTTAATATTGTCAACCAGTATTTTTTTGTTGGGAGTGGGGTGAGGGACTGAATTTTATGTGTCCAACCCCATATCTTCACACATGTAAAATATGCAGTTCTCCCTGCGTGTTCAAAATGAAGTACTTATACGAACCCGGTTCCTTCCCACTGGCTATGTTTACAAAAGTTGGTGCTAACAGAATGGAGTTGTAGCCACGATATTTCTTGGGGAGGGGGGGGGGGGGATGGGACAGAATTCTAAACAAAAATTTTAACTCGTATTTTGTATTTAGGAGCTTACAGTGCGACTAGCTACAAACTTTTGCAACTATCCCCAAGAGCTAGTTCCTGATCTAAGGACACTGTTTATTTAGTAGTCACCCTGCATATTTTACATTTAATATTCAGAATGAAGAAAATTTCAACCTCGTCTATCAAATCTAGTTTTTTTCCCATGTGTCGAAGCTCCATGTCGCGATAAATTGGGCTTCAGCTGCTCGATCCATCTTGGTTCTTACTGAACGCCAGCCATTGCTTCCACGCGAGAAGAGGGTCAAGGACCAGTAGTACACGACTCCTCCTGGCGGCACTCGCGAGTGCTAAGGTGCCCCATTGGCATGAGTTTCTTCCAAAAAAGTCAACTTTGGAAGAGAGCACCCAGAGTAGCAGTGACAGTGAGCAGGAAAGCATCTACAACAACCAGGACTGCCGACCAAAGGCCCACTGTTAGGCAGCAGGACTTGTAGGAAATTCAAATGTGATTCGACAAAATGTTCGTTGGAAGGCAAGGCGTGGAAGTTTTAGCAGTTCTCCAGACCATCGCCTGAGGAAGACTGTTGGTAAAACAATCGAAAATTAGCTAGTTTTCAGCATTGAAGCATGTATTTTTTGGTTGGGTGTAACTTATATTTTTTACCAGTAATACATGTTAAAATTGCTTATTTTATGCTTTTATTCCCCAAATCAAAATAAGAAATTATTTTTAAATCAATTGATAATACGTCAGTACCAACTAGGAACCGCCAGTGGCACGGCTCTGTGGTAGCATATTAACACAGGCAATTGGCTATGAAGTCACATATCGAGGCTTATGAAGCACCCCCCCCCCCCTCCCCCCAAGAACCCCAAAGCAAATTAGTGCTTCCAAAAGTCAAGTCGAGCCTTGAAGCTGTTAAGAGATGAAGCCGAAAGAATGTGTTCCGGAAGTGAATTCCATGGACAAACAGTCCTTTCAGTGAAGTGCCGGCAGTTAAGTCTTGAAACGAAACCCTACAATTTAAATAAAGGCTGTGGCCTCGGTTACTGTTGAAATTATGAGTAAAAAAAAAGTGGAAGGGTTATTAGAGAAGGAACCTAACAGTAACTGATAGGTAAGGACGAGATCAACTCTATCAAACCTCTCACGAAGTGAAGGAGTATTGAGCTGTTTGAGTTGTTCATTGTACGGAAGGTGACGAATAGAGGAACACCACTTCGTAGGTTTACGCTGGCAATTTTCAAGTTTATCGAAGTGCGTAGCATAACATGAGCCATTTGGAAAGCTTTTCGAGTAGCCACGTAGGCATTAATGTCAAACTTGAGTTTGTCATCAATAGTGATACCAAGGTCACAGTGAGAAGAACTGGCAGAAAGTGGCACTTCAGAAATGCAATATACCTTGTGTGGATTATTTAACCCAAAGTGTAAAATGGTGCATTTAGCTGGGTTAAGTGAAAGAAAGTTTTCCATGGACCACGATTGTACATGCTCGAGAGCAACTTCCAGAGATCTATCAAAGGTGGGACCAAACAGTTTGAAGTCACCAGCATAACTAGTATTGTTAGAGCCAAGTTTGGTTGAAATATCGGACATAAAAATATTAAAAAGTAAAGAACCAATAACAGACTCCTGTGGAACACCACTATGAACTAGTTTCCAAGGCACATACGAGCCCCTGAAAATGACACGCTGCCTACGTTCGGAAAGGTATGACAAAACCCAAGTAACAGTGGGTTTAGAAATCCCAAAGAAAAGTAGTTTGTTAATGAGAGTGCAGTGTTGAACAGAGTCAAAAGCTTTACTGAAATCTAAGAAAATAAGGTCGCAAGGAATTCCCTTGTCAACAAGCATGGTAATTCTATCATAAGTGTAGAGAAGGTTGGTGAGACACGACCGTCCAGGTAGGAAACCCATGTTGCGATTCATGAATAATGCTGAGTTTATTACACTGAACGATTGCCTTGTTGTAGATAAAACTTTCAAGAACTTTGGAGGCCACAGACAACAGGCTGACAGGTCTGTAATTCTTAACCTCTAACTGAGATCCACTTTTGAAGATGGGGGTGCAGCTACAAACAGAAGTAGAGAAGATAATAAAAAAAAGGCAAGGCCAGTAAAGTAGCACCATTTTTCAGGAAAAAAGCAGGGAGTTCGTCAGGCCCGCTGGAGATGTCCTCTTTAAGGTTAAGCAGTGCCTCTTCAACCGAAATCAGTGAGAAATCAACATCTCCCGAAGAAGGTGGGATATCATAAGCCACAGCAGAGGTTTTACAAACAGTGGTGAAGTGATCATTGAATTTGTTGACAATCCCAACGTTGTCAATGATGGTAGAACCTTCTTTGTTTTTGAGACACGTAGCAGGCTGAGACTGCTTGCCTTTGTTAAGGTAAGAATAGAGGAAGTTAGGCTGCTGCTTCGCCCGAAGGATCAAGTTTTTTTTCTAAACTAGCTTTAGCTGCCTTGATACCAGCAACCACTTTGTTTCGAGCGTCTTTATACAAGGCTAAGTTGGAAGGAGTTGGGTAAGAAGTGAAGGCACGATAACACTTTTTCTTTTCGTTAATGAGCGTTCTGACCGCTATCCAACCAGGGTGGTCTGTTATTAACAGTAACCTTAGTGATTGGAACAAAAGTGCTAATACCATAAATCGTGTATTAAAAGCCCAGTTGAAGCTGAAGCCCACCCCCTAAAATGCTGTAAAGTCAAAATCATGAAATAGTGAAGTTAAAGCCCACTCCTCAAATTGTTGTTTTTCTACGAAAAATTACCTAAAAGTTAAATGATGTGAATAAAGATAGTACTGCTTGCTATGTTTACTGGCCCCTTCTCCCTCCCTGTAGTAATAGTGGACTTTTTTTTTTTTTAGCTCCTAGCACCTGCACAAGGCATGGGCATCTCTCACCTAAGCCTCCTCCCTTCTTCACAGCAATATAAAAGGATGAAAAAATTGGTCTTCAGAGATCGTTCAAAAGCTTCGAATTTTCTGTAATAGATGTCCAGAAAGGTTAGAAACTTGATAATGCTTGATTTAAATCCCACCCCCTATTTTTGTCAAATTAACTGCATAAGCCCATGGGCGTTTAATCCACGATTTACGGTAATGTCCAGCAGGAATTTATTGCAAATGTCAAGTTGAGAGTCAATGTCGAGGTCAGAGAGTTCCCCTTCCCAGTCATTGGTAGAGATAATTTCGTTAATTAATGTGTAATCTGCGATTCTGAAGTTGCGCCTGGTTATATTGGTCAATTTTACAGAGAAGATAACATCAATAAAAACAGAAAGTAAATCGTGATCGCTTTTCCCCAAAGGAGGAAGGTGTAGAACGGGTGTTACAGTGAGGTCATCAGTATTGATGACAAGATCAAGGAGACACAAATTCTGTCCAAAACGATGGCGGGTAGACTTAGCAACAGCCTGATTCAAGCAGTTTTCTTTGAGAAAGTCAAGAAAAATTGCCGACGCGCTAGAGTTTGATTGAGTCGTGGAACAAGTGCTCCAGTTGACAGTAGGGAAGTTGAAGTCACCCACAATCACAACAGAGCTTCCAGCCTTGGTAGCTGGAGTTTTAAGTAAGGAAGCATAGAAAGAATTCCAGTGACTTGGCAGAGAGTTACTTGGGACACGATAGTAGCGACCAAAGTCGATTTTGGCCTCACTCGCCTTCTTAGCCCACAAGTATATTTGTGACAGAAGCAGCAAGGCCCGACTTGACAAAGAAAGCAGCACCTCCATGAGTTCCACGAAAACGGTCTGCACGATGCAGGTCGCACCCTAGCAAAGAATAAGCCGAGGAGGGGATGTCAGGAGCCAGGTGCGTCTCCGAGATACTGATAATGTCCGGATTCATAATAGCAACGTTAGTGTGCAGCTCATTAATTTTGTTAGATAAACCCATGACATTAAAGTAAAGACATTTGAGGGAATGGAAATCGGGAGAGAGGTAGCTTGAGTTGTTCTTGGCGTGAGTCTTGAAAGTTAAGCCTGGCGATTGTTGTCGTCCTCAAGAGCAGCAGGAACGTTGCCACTTGAACAACTGTTGGATTCCGACATGATGATCTTTATCCATGATCTTCTGTCATCTAAGTTGGATGCCCATGAACTGTCCAAAAGGAATTTCAAAACGAAGGCATGAGATGTGGGCTCACATCGTATTCCAAGGTCTCTTGTCGTGTTTGCATACTTCAAAACAACTTGTACCCTTCTCAGGGTTTAAGCTGGCAGTTGTTTTATTTTAGTAATTTGGCTAATTGCTTGCCAGATTTAGTAGCCAAATCCAAATTTCGTTAGCCAAACCATATAATAAATTTACCCACGAGAATCAAAGATGAAATATTTGGAGCTCCGTCCCAACCACCCAACAAATTTATTTAGCTGATTAGGTTTATGTTTTCAAATTACTGTATAGGACCTGCATTTATAAAAAGTTGGGCATTATTAAACGTTGATTTCAGTCGTGCTCTTATTTTTTTTTTATTTATTTATTTTATTTATTTATTTATTTAACTCAGGCTAGATGTAGGCCCACAGTACACCCTACAGGGGTGAGACAGGTGTACTGGGTGACACATTACAAATTACAAGAAAAGAAAAACAAAAAAAAAACAGCAGGAGTACAACAAAAACCACATTCGGCCAAATCCTAATTTTCCAACAGGACATTGTGCCACACGTCGAGAGTGTGTGCGCCCGCTGGTGCGCGAAGTGGGTCACAGCCTGAACAAGTAAGTTGGGCAATGCCAGGATCCGTAATCGGAAGCCCCAGACGTGAATCCGCCTAAGGGAAGCAAAGGACGGGAGATTGTTTTCCGCCATAATCTGGCTAGCACTATACCATGGTAGTCTTCCATGAAGTCTCCGAGTAGCATTGTTGTAGCATACTCTTAACTTGTCCATCGTGGCTTTATTGTAGTCAGTCCAAAGACAGCATGTGTACAAATTGGTACAATGAGCCCTAAGCAGCCGGTTCTTAACAAACCCACTGCAGGTCCCAAACTTAGCTTTCAGGCTATTGCCAGTAACACACACAGAGCAGCACTGTCGGCAAATGTCTGAATCATCACGAAGATCATCACTCAGCATGTGGCCCAGGTATCTGGCACTCTTCACATAGCTAATCGGCTCCTTAGCAAGGAAGACTTTAGGCGGGGTGAAATTTTTCCACCTACTTCCTTTTGGCTTGACAACGAGGCACACAGATTATAGGCACACAGATTATAGGCAACACAGATTATAGGCACACAGATTATAGGCACACAGATTATAGGCAACTATCCAATTTCATAATAGCAGCAGGAGGAGAAAGGCGTTCTGCTCCAATTTGATTTCCAGATTGCAAGTTGAAAATTTTTGTTGTCCTGGTGTTTTGCACGTGATGTTGGGTCAAAATGAAGTGACAATCGAATACTGTAAACGAAATGCAGCCACCTAACGATCAAGCGTGAATGACTTCGCAACTTGTCACCTGTGACTGAAGAGATGCTGCCGAAAGTTAGTGGACTGCGATGTGCTGGAGCAGTTTGTAGCGCCCCTAAAGGCTATGATTCTATGAAACTGCAACAAATCGTCAGTAAATTAAAAAAAAACTTTACGCCATCAGCAAATCTTTTTTTGCTCTGTCACCATCTGAAGGCAACGCAACTGAAGTAACAACGTTAAATTAAGGTGAAGAAAATCCTTAGCGATTTAGCTAATTGCAAACAAAAATTATTAGCCAAATGAGACGACTGTTAGCATTCTGGCGATTTGGTTACCGACAGCTTAATCCCTGACCCTTCTCCAGTGATCCAATACTGGGTTGTTATTAAGTTGGGACAGAGCAATGACAGAAAAAATATCCGGTTGCATGCGTGAGGCTACAAACATGAGGGCTTCGATGAGTGATCGATACTATACTTGGTCGAGTCAATCTGCCCACCCTCCGGATTCGTCCGTGCAGTTAATACAACTCCTGTATCGAGGAGCACAGTCACTAATCCTAAATCGTCTAATCAAACGTGACGTGTCAGACCCTCTATATAGCTCCTTTAGTGCAATGTCCAAATACCATTCTTCTTTTCAAACTCTATGCCTAAGAATCATTTTAGCACTCTCAAGTTTTGAACTTCATATTTCCCTGCGTGATGTCGATGATCTCTGTTAACGTCTTGTTGTCTCTTGCAAAGATGGCAAGTCATCAACATAAACTAAAATGACTGCTTTATGCATGTACGTGTAGATGAAACTCGTTGCATACACCCTGCCAATTCCCAGATTCGCAAATGTGACGTCCAGCTCTTCGAACTATGCCTGTCCGATTGTGTAAACCATAAAGAGCTTTGTGCAGTCTCCAGGCTATATGTTACCTCCTTGTTGATATCCTGGTGCTGGTCACAGGTAAATCTCCTCTTCTCCTCTTGTTGTTCTCCACTCCATCCGTCTTCAATGGAATGGAAAATGTCTTGTGTACGACACGTCCTCTTATTACGAAGAATCCTACTTCGAATGGTGCCTTTATTACAATGTTCCCTCTTGGATCAAGTATGATGAGGCCTCGGCAATCGCTCGAGATCTTGCTTTGTCGCTTGACCATCTTTGATCCCGAGATCAGATTTCTCCTCACATTGGGTGCGTACATCACGTCCTGCAAAGTAATGAGTTGCGTGCCTCTTCCTGTAGAAATGTTAAGCTTGCATCACAAATACCACAAATCTTCGATGTGCCTTCAGTTAGCAGTGCAGGGTTACTATTTACTTGACAAAAGTCATAAACCAGTCTTTGTCGTTGCAGAAATAATGAGTTGCTGCAGCATCAACTAGCCCTTCATAACCTCGTTATCTGTTCAAGATCGGCCCTAAGGCCCCTACAATGCTACCCGAGCACGCTTCCGTTGTCCTTGCAACGTTGGCTTCCACGAAGTAAGCATGACCATCATCTTCTTTTCTGCACATTCCTTTCCATCCCGGATAGTTGGTTGAATCTAGACAAGGACGTGCATAATGCCCTCCCTTACCACAGAAAAAACATAGGTTCTTCCTCACTATCTTCTTTCTCGTTGTCTACGATGACCACCTCTGTACACCTGACTCGGTTGTCAGTTGTACCCCAACGGCATGGCGTGTACCTCATCACCAACATCTAGTCGACTTTGGATAGTCTTCCGTCTTGGTCTCTCAAATTCGCTTAACAGCAATTCTTTTAAGAATCTTGGGTTTAAATTCGTCGTCTTCCAAAATGTACAGACGCTCAACAACTGAATCCCATTCTAGAGGTGTACCGATTTCCGATTTCGGTTCCAGTTCCGATACCAATAGACCGGTTCCGTACGGTTCCGATACCGGTTCCGATTACCATATGGCAATGCCACAGCGAATAGAAAAAAATTAATAATAATGAATTATGTTCAGGGTGTACATGGTTCTGCTGTATCAAATTTTTATAATTTACATACATTTTTAAACAAAAATTGTGAAATATACAAATTTGTATAAATAAAATTAAAAATTTAATTAAACTAAAAAATTTGATTAAAATTTTTAAAAAATATTAAAATAACGTGTCACTTATTCTTTTTTAAATAGGTTTTTTGTTTCCTGGATTAACGCCAAGCCCTTTTTCTACTGGCACTGATACGATTTAAAATTTTTGCTTTCCGAATGTATCAGATTTAATTTTTTTTAAATTAGAATTAAAATAAAAAACTTTAAAACTTAAAAAACTAGTTTAAAATAACTAGAAAATTGAAACGATTTTTTTAATTTTGCTCTGGACCTGCATTTTTAAATAGGATTTTTGCTTCTTGGATTGGTCCAAGCCCTTCAGTGAAGCTTTATTTTAAACTTAAATTAAAATCAAAAAATTTAATAAAAAAAAAATAACTGGCTAAATAAGAGCATGCTTGAAGATTTTTTGCAGCCCAGATGCCCAAGAGTCTTAGCAAAGCTTTGCATACTTGAAGATTTTTGGCAGCTCGGATAAAATGCACACAATGTGACTCCAATCAAACGCACGATTTAGAAAAAAAAATGGCGGTGCAAGATCGACAAGCTATGAATCGCTAAGCAAAGGGAAACAACTTAATGATAATAAAGTCCTGACATCCTTAAACAAACAGGAATCAATTGTAACGTATCCTGCTTAATATATTACAATCCTAGATGGGATTTTGTGGTTATATGATGCAAACTATTCAACAAAAGTTGGTGTAAACAGATAAGTGGCCAACTAAAAGCACGCGTAAATGTGTTATGTTATTCATCCAAGATTTTACTATCAAGCACAGTTTTACGATAATTTAAGCTACTGAAATTAATTTTATTGTTCCCAAGTCCTCTAAGAATTTATCTCAACTATCGCATACCCCTGGAAAGGTAAAGTAGATGACAAGATCAAGTGATTTAGTGATCTCTGCGGATTTTTGAAAGGTAGTCAGTATCGGCCAACCAAGATAGCGGATCCGGTGCCGATACCACGGAACCGTACTCAGAATCAGTATCGGATCGGTACACCACTATCTCATTCGCTTGGTAAACCACAAATCATTTGGTAGACATGCTCTTCGTTTGCAATAGTCTGGCCGGTATCCTCCAAATCGGTTACAGCATTTTGGATCCTTTCTAGATATTTCGCCATGGATTCACCTGTTTGCATTTTCATCGAACTCCTTCCTAAGCTGTTCGATGCGTGCACGGGACTTGGGTTGAACCACAGAAATTAATGTTTCCCATGCACCTTTGGCTGTTACACAAGCTCTGGTCAAAATCTTCAAATCATCATCAATTCCCAATGCAATCATTGCTAATGTCCGAGAATCGCTGAATATATATTGTCTAGTGGAGCCTGGACGAGCTTCTTCCTCTTCTGGTGAGAGTGCGACTTCTAAATGCTTGCTGTCCACAAATTCATATAAAACGTTCTTTTTCAAAAACATAACCATGTCAAGACCGATAACTGGTGTCATTTAACTTTAGGTATCCCAAAGTTAATCTACTTGACAGGTCACCTTCATTCATCTTGAATGTGTTTTATGTAAATTAAAGTATTGTTTAAATATTTATATTTGTAATGCTTTCTCTCATGTGTGTGTGCGGATGGGTAGTCTATGGCAGCAGTTCTCAAAGTGTAGTACGTGGACTGGTGCTGATCCGCGAACGGTCGGGCGCCGATCCATGGCGAACACCTGGACAAAAAGAACATTTTGCCTGCCCCCAGCCAGGCCGGCTAAAAATGGTTTCTTTTGCTGAAAAAGTGCAATACCTGTGAATTTTTTGCATTGTTGTCCCAACGATGCATCCTTGCCTTGGGATTTCAAAGATCGACGGCCGCCTCTGTACCCTACCGCGCATGCGCGGTTCTCCCTATTTAAGAGGTGGTGGTGTTAAAATGACATCTCTTTGTCGCAAGGTTGTCCAAAGGTGACTCAAGAGGGGAGGCAGGGCGGGCCCTTAGGTATTGCACTTTTTCAGCAAAAGAAACCATTTTTAGCCGGACTGGCTGGGGGCCGGCAAAATGTTCTATCATTATGCTGTGAAAAGTGCAATACCTGTCAATTTTTTGCATTGACAGGGCGACCTCGTCAATTATGGTGGCGGGCACCTTTGACATCTGCCCTGGGGTACGTTCGGAAGCGGCTGAGTGAAATGTGGATGCGTGAATTTTGTAAGTGAATACAAGGAATTTCATGATATCCATGGTTAATCTTCTTGTTACGGTAATCTCCTCTTTTTTTTTTGGAAAAAAAAAGGAAAAAGTATTACCTGGGTTTGGCGCGGGGATCTTTATCTCGTTGAGTGGTGCAACGTTTTCGTTCAATGTTGATGATGGTTGGGCTTGAATTTAACCAGAAACCATAATGATGGGAATTGGGTGAGGGTTGATGACTTTAAAGGGGCACATGAAGTGGTTGCAGGTTGAGGTTGACTGTTCTCCAAGGATCAAGTTGAGTTCTTAATGAATCCGGATTTTCCCAGTTAATTTATGGATTATTTTCCCTGAAGGATCGAAAGGAGGAACTTGATTGAAGCCAATTGGAAAGGAGGGATTTGCCGGCCTGAAAGGTTGTGTTGTGATATTCCTTTCCGAGGGTCGCGAGAGAAGTGGATAAGTTGCGGCGATTGGAGAGGAGGAAGCTGTTGTGGTTGGCCGGCGAATACTTGGCCTTGTGACAACAGAAGTCGCAGGGAAGGTCCGTGGTCTGTGAGTAGAAATTTTAGAGAAATTAATTGACAAAGCGAAAATGCATACACGGAACTGTCTGAGGCAGCTGAAGAAATGTTTTGCCAGGTTTGGGATATCTGGGTGTGTTGAGATACATCAAAATGATCTGATGCTGGGCCACTTGGAAGGTCTTGGTCAGGTGGAACGATTACAGGCCTTGATGGGAGATTTGCTGGTTGTACCCTAGGGTCGGAAGGAGTGATTTGCAATAAGGGACGAACGAAACGGTTTGGAGGTTTGTAGGATGGACTTGGCGACTTGGTGAATGTGATCGGAGCTAGTGACCAGGGGGCGAAGGAGAGAGGTTCATTAAGCCCCTGATGAGATTCTTCGTCATTAGGGGCGAGGTTGATTATCCCAGTGGGCTTGGTTGAATTACCTAGAAGATGGAGTTTGGAAGCTTGTAAGATGGCTACCTGCGACTGAAGGGAGACGATTAAGTTGTCCTGTGCTTTTTGGTGAGCGTTGAACGTATCGATCAGTGGACGGACGTTCTCGAAGTTGACAATGAATTGCGCCGAAGCGCGTCTGTTGAGGTGAAGCTTGTGTTTTAAAGTTGAGAAGAGCCAAAGGCAATCAAGGTCTGGCTTCTTTTCAGTATCCAACCCGTACAATGGTGTTGGTAGAACAAAATCTTTTGTGTCCGTACGGTCCGATTCGGGCCCCGTGGGGGCAGATGAGATAGGAAATAGAGTGTCAAGTTGTTCGGCTGGCGTGTTTGGTTTAGCAGGAGAAAGGTCGAACTCACAACCGTGTATTGGGGAACGCGGTGTGGCAGCAACTAATTCACCAATGAAAGGTTCGGAGAAGGGATCTACGGCTTGCTCTTCTCCAACTGGCGAAGAGGGGCTTTCATCTTCGTGCGTGGGTGAATTTTGTTCGGATGAGGCGTTTCCCTCGACTTGGTGGATGGTGGATTCCACGTGGTGAATGGGGTTAATCTGTGACATAGGGTCTTCCCGGTGAACGGGCACTGTGTATTGAGAGTGTGAAGGAGAAGTTCCCTCGGTATGGGAAGACTGTGGTGAGGCTGACGAATGTTCAACAGGCGAGAGCAGCCATGACGCTTGAAAGTGTGCGGTTGGCGATGTGGGAGTGAGCTGTAGAGACTTTCCCAGCGTTGCAGGGGAGAAGTCTGAAGCAGGAGTGGTCCTATGTAGAAGTGTTGAACCTGATTTTGGCGTTGAATTCTTTAGAACAGAAATCAACAGTGGTGATGCGTTGGAGAATGTCTTCAGTCTTTTTGCCGGGGATTGTTGCACTGACGACATGGACGTTTCAGATGCGAGGGCATTCTGTGACTTTTGGAGGGAGTGCGCTCTTTCTGGTCTTTGTTTTTTCCGTTTGGCGGATGCCAGGTGAGTTGCCGCAATCACCGCCACTGGGCTAGCGGGATGGTCACGCAGGTCTTGCATGGCGCAGAGTAATACTCGCATTGACGGTGAAATTGGCACACATCTTTGTAGGGGGTCTAACCTATCCTTTCTCTTGTTCCCTGGGCAGTTACAGGTTCCAGGATCTTCAATTACCAGTATCCGGCCGAAGTAGATGTCTTCAGTGTCAGAAAACGTCTTGGATTTTGACCATTTTGGGTATGGGAAGAAACGGATGCCCAAATTCTGAATACGTATGATTTGATAGAGTGCTATGTAGGGAGACGCACACTGAACAATGAGGGCGGGAAAAAAAAGAAGAAACACCAACGCTCAGGAACCGGAAACGAGGAGAGATGATCTAAAACGAGGCTCGCCTTTCGCGACAAGCGTTGGCGAGGTGTGGCGGGGCTACGTGAACAGCCAATCCGGGACCAGAACTGGGAACGGAAGGGCAGGATGTCAAAACGAGGCTTGAGCTTCCGCGCCAAATTCCAATGGAACTACTTTTGCGACAAAGAAGCGTTGCGGAAAGAAGGATGATGAGGAAAGAGGGTTCCCAGGACGTTCTGGAGTGGATCAGCCGTGCGGTGGCCGTCAAGGGTGGGTGGTGTTTGTTAAGTGGGAAAAGGTGTTTTCCCGAGGGGTACGTAACAGATCCCCTTCCTCGATGGTGTCGCCAGAGGGGTCTCCACATGATGGAGGAAGCTGGATGAAAGCCGCTGAACGTTGTCGGAGATGAGGAACGCTGGGCAACATCATGTCGCGAAAGGTTGCGGATGGACGCTGAAATCCCGTAGCGAGGGAGTGTTCCCATCGACGACGAGGATGAGGACCGTCTTTTAGTGAGGCGTCGTATCTTGTGTGGAGGCAAAGAGATCCCCGTTGCTGATAGAAGAAACTTGGCGTGGGTTACTGAAAGAAAAGTAGCGTCACGAGGGCAGACTTCGGAGAGGACGATAGTCGCAATGAGCTCCAGCGTCGCGAAAAGGCGACGTGTTGCTGTGACCAGTGACATGGGGACGCCGGACTGGTTGAGGCAGGGAACCGGGACGGGGGAATGTCGACTTGACGGCGATTCTCGATTGAAGCGCAGCGTCCGGAGGCGGTGGAGGCCGAAGGCCGTCAAGGCAGCAGCGTCTGTGCTGAAGGGATTAAGATGTTGCAAAATCGAAGGCAGGTTCCAGAGATCGGCGCGGGCGTTTCAAAGCAGCAGAAGAAATTCGTCACCAACCAATGACATGGGTACCCAGAACCGGCTGCCCAGCAGTTGTTGGGACAGCGGGAAGAGGAACTGGAAGACGGCGTTGCCACAACTCGTGTTGTGAGGGCAGGTGTCGCGAAGGCTGGTGGCGCCAAAGGACGCGTCGATTTTCAGGTGGAATGCAGATGAGCAGCGTTTAGTGGCTGTCTTGGCAAGTTGTCGACGGGAGAACGTAAAAGACGGTGATGGGTGCAAGGTCCATGTAGACACGGGACGTATTGGCAAAAGGCAGCGTTCCGGAAGAGAGAGAGAGGGCGTCGCGAAGGGGCGACATAGCCAACAGACTGGGTGAGCAGACGGTGACTAGCGGTCGTCCCAGCCGACAGGAGTGGAGGGATCCCGGGAGACAACGGGAGGGAGCCACGATGACTTCTTACTCCAACGACGAAAGGCAAGGAACGGAAGCCGCCCGAGCGGCTTGAGACAAAGAGATGGCATTTCAACACCACCATCTCTTAAATAGGGAGAACCGCGCATGCACGGTACGGTTCGGAGGCGGCCGTCGATCTTTGAAATCTCAAGACAAGGATGCATCGTTGGGACAACAATGCAAAAAAATGACAGGTATTGCACTTTTCACAGCATAAAGAAACATAAATTTACCGTAAACACTCAGGTAAACAAACATCATCCACTGCTAGAATTTTCATCAGAGTTTCAGCTAGTGTTACATTCGGGTAAATGCCTATCCTTCTAATGTAATCAATGGATGAAAGTAATACTACTATTATTTTAAGAACAATACTGCTAAAAAGTACAATCACTAATGATGAAAAGTAACTTGCTGCAGTAAATGGTTGCAACACACGCCCAGTGCTACTGCCGCACATGTGAGCTTATCACTTGTGGGCTTCAGGCTATCTGTGTATACGACTGCAGTTATCTAAAAGCGTGTGCAGTGGCGAGTAATTGATTAGAATGATTAGATTGATTTTAAACATTTGTTTGTTTATAATTTGTTGTAATCTCACATTAAATTGCAATAAATTATAAGGCTGAAGCTGGTCTCCTCCTGCAGGTCTTGCAGGTTATCCTCGATTGAGCCACGTATAATTGACAAGAGTATTCGAAAAATAAACAGGCTCATTTTCCGCACTAGCTGCTCATGTATTTAAAATAAGAAAACAATTTTTTTTTAACAAACCTACAGTTGGAAAGCTTTCAATGTTTCAACCTTAACGTTTTCATAAATAAATACGATACATCGTGAAAAAATGTATTTCTGTTACAGATCGAGGATTAACCCCCCACCCCCTTCATCACAGCCACCAAGGTGCCGATTGCTAGCATCCCAACAAAATATTTACTGGTCCACCATATAGGAAAGTTTGAGAACAGCAGGTCTACGGCATAACACAAAGTTTATACTACACTCACTACGGTTAAATACTTTCTACCCCGTGTGTTTACTCCAACTATGTTGTGTACCTGCATAATCATTCAAGGCTGGCCAACATTCATCACGGTTAAATGGTTACTCCCTGGAGTGTCTTTTTATGCAGTGTTATGTGCCTCCATTACTTATGTAGGCTTTCTCCCCAGTGTGTGTTTGTGGGTGTGTGTGAATACTGTGATACAAGTATCCATACACTCGATAGTTTCTCACTGGTGTGCTTCACTACAACATATACACTCTAGTATCTTACTAGTTATTGCACACTTCTGCCCAAATATACTTTTTATATGCCTCAATGCTTGCATATAATTTTGCATGCAGCACATTCCCAGCACTTGTATGGGTTTTCTCCACAACACTCAACTTCAATGTCAGTCACTTGAAAAACCACTTAGCAATTGTCTGAAAACCCTATATTTTCTGCATTCTCTGTAAGAAATATGGTGGGCTATGTATGCTCTTATGCATTACCTCATTCTTGAGTGTCATAGGGTTTCTCTTCCGCATCTTGCATTTCCCGCATGTGGCTGAATGTATTCTCTTGGACTATTATACAGGCATCTACTAAGGCATGACCTGGACAGGAGCTGGGACCATAACCATGTTATTTTTACCGGGACCATAACCATGTTGTTAAACTGGGCTATAACTGGGTTATTTTACCACTAATTAAAAAAATTAAGGTAGCCAGTGCAATTTCCAGTTACCCTAATCAATGCAGTTAACGTCCAGAACGCCTAAGTAAAAAAACGAACACATAGGGTGACTTTACAGCCGTTGTATGTAAAGTTATTCGAAGCAGGATTTAAGCTTGGCAATTTTAGGAAACCAGTTTATGCTCTGGTTCTTTGCAACATACCACATCAAATAGACACTTCACTTATTGCTAAACTTATCTGCACAGTTCCAGATATATAGTAGTTGCTTTTATTTGTTGGTTGTCAGTTTCAAATATCTCACAAATATCATAAATCGAATAAGGCATCAATCACTTAGGGCAGGAGCAGAATAGCAGCATGCCTGCTCTCTCTAAAACACAGGCAAGAAGACTGAGGGAGCTTACTTCCAAGAACCGTGTTCCCCGGGAATCTCAGAAGACCAACTGAGCAAGAAGCACAGCGCGAGCGTGGGTACAATGCGCACTGTGGAGCATTTTAAATGGAGGCTGAGCATAACTCCTTAGCGCACCACAATCTGTCAACAAATAAACCATCCCACACCATAATTTCCTGGTAATAAG
>JAHWFP010050263.1:1118-13398 GCA_023313725.1 Lithobius niger | reverse complement strand
CACCAGCCAATCCCAGAGCACGCCACACCGACACCACCACTGTCCTAAGAAAACTAACCCTAACTAAATAAACATAATGAGTACCTATCAAAACTAGAAGATAACATTACAGTAAATTTTTAAAACGAAAAAAAAAACTCGCAACAGAAAAATATTCACGCAAGAACAGATTGCAAAACCTAATTTCCAAAAGGCAATCAATTCAAGAAAGCGAAAATCCCCACACTCACTCACACATGCGAAAATCCCAACAGTGGGGGTGGCATCTTCAAATAGTTAGCGTTTCTCACGCTACATACACTCCCCCTTCCGAAAAGAAGTGTCCCCACTTCGTTTACACCCTCTTTAGAATATCGACAATTGCCTGACGAAATCTAGCCTGAGTGTTGCCCCGTGGTCTCAACCTCCTTCCCCGGTTTGAGTCCTCGTCCTCCCCATCATCCGGCCAAGATACACCTTGCTGAACATCAGCTTGAATCTGAGGAGTTCTTTCTCCCACTGGAAGTACGGCATGTCGCTGTTCCGGGGTAGCTGCCTCATTAAACAATTTAAGCTCAGAGACATGAAAAGTCCCAGTTATTTCAGTTTGCCGACCCACATCCCAAAGTTTGTAGGTTAATGGGGAAAGAACCTTACACACCCTATAAGGGCCTTGCCATTTAGACGCAAGCTTTGCCATGAAACCCACAACTTGAGAAGACTGAAAATGACTCCTCTTCAGAACCAAGTCGTCCACCTTAAACGATACGTCACGATGACAAGCATCGTAAGCCTCCTTATTCTTCTCGTGCTGAAGCTGAATCGCATCCTGTGCAGACTTTATTGCATTCCTGGTCCTGCGAGCCACCTCCACTGCCCAAAGGTCAGCATTAGTGTCCGTTACCAGTTCCGTAACGGGATCGGCAGGCGAACGCATTTCTCTACCATACATCAAGTATGAGGGAGTATGCCCTGTACTTTCTGTGAGGGAGTATGCCGAGTACGCAAAGCCATGCAAACATACTGCAAGTTCCGGTCCCATTCACGATGATCCTCGTGAAGACTCACTGCTATCATGCCTTTGAGCGTCTTTATGGTGCGTTCCGCCAAGTTTGCTTGCGGATGATAGAATGAGGTGAATACCTGTTTCACGCCAAAGAGGCGACAGACCCATTTAACCACGCGCGCCACAAACTGGCGTCCATTGTCGGACAAGATAAACTTCGGAACGCCATACCGAGGGATAACTTCACCAACCAGAACCTTGACAACAGCCAACGCCGTCGCCTTTTTCAGAGGATACAACTCGGGCCACTTTGAGAGGTGGTCTGTTATCACCAAAAGGTGAGTATTGCCACTTTTTGAACGAGGATAAGGACCTGCTAAATCCACACAAAGGACATCCCATGGTTTGGTGAGGGTGTTAGAACTACCCATCAAGCCCTTGGGGAGCTGTGTCTCTCCCTTAAAGAGTTGACACCTCCGACAGCCCCGTACATACGCAGCCACATCTCGTGACATTCCCAACCAAGAATAGGATTGCTGGATCTTCCGTAATGTCTTAAGAACTCCCAAGTGACAACCTACTACGGAATCGTGGTAAACTGCCAAAAGACGGTTTCTCAAAGATTTAGGTACCAGGATGCAAAAGCGATCCTCACTATCTTTGGTTTTGACGATGCGACCAAGAACTCCACTTCTAAGTTCCGCACCCTTCAACAACTTGATGACTTGCCTACCCAGTTTGCCAGGGGGACATTTCTCGCCATCCTGCAGTATGCGGAGCGCATAACCCATTTTAACGTCCAGAAGCTGAGCACTACCGATCTCATCAAGACCCGGCACCACTACGTTCCTAACCAAGGCCGAGACTACAGCTGAGCTCTCTTCAAATGCAGGGGACCTAGAGAGGGAATCTGCCACAAGATTCCCTTTCCCCGGGTGATACACGATTGAGAAATCAAAGGGTTGAAGACGCATAACCCAGCGAGCCAGGCGTCCAGCGGGATCCTTAGCCACCTTGAGCCACTGAAGACTCTTCTGATCAGTGTACACCGTGAAATGACCGACTTCCAGATAAGGACGGAACTTTTCGACTGCCCAAACGATAGCCAAAAATTCCCGCTGAACAGTGGAGTATTTCCTCTCAATAGCCGACAAGGCCCTGCCTGCGTACTGAATGGTAGCCAGTCCTTTACCTTTGGACGGATCCCGCTGAAGGAGCACGGCCCCAATTCCTACCGCACTCGCATCCGTATGAAGTACAAAGGGGAGATCAAAGTTGGGTGCCTGAACAACCGGAGCCGAACAGACAAGTTCCTTTAACCTTGAAAATGCTTCTTCACATTCCTGAGTCCAGATGCAACGATGACCGGAGTCCAAAAGACGGTTCAGAGGTTCCGATATGTGAGAGTACCCACGGACAAATCTCCTATAATAGGAGGTGAGACCCAAGAACTGACGTACCTGCTTCACTGTACGTGGAGGAGGCATTGACTTGACTGCTTCAACCTTTTCGGGGTTAACCCTGATACCACTGGCCGAAATGATGGTACCCAATACCTTTGTCTCCAGTTGGCAAACCTGGACCTTATCCATGTTTACCGTAAGCCCAGCATCCTGCAGGCGAGTAAGCACCTTATCCAGTGTTCTTAAGTGAGACGCAAAATCTTGCGAAGCAATGACTATGTCATCGATATAGGCTACCACCCCTTCCATCTGCAAATCAAGCATTAGGTGGTTGATAAGTCGTTGAAATGATGCAGGTGAGTTGTGGAGACCAAACATAAAAACGGTAGGTTTGAAAAGACCTCGGGGACATATGAATGCCGCCTTAACCTGCGACTCCTCATCAAGAGGAAGTTGCCAAAAACCACTGCGCAAGTCCAGAGTAGTTATATAACGAGGCTGGCCTATTATGTCAATCAGTTCGTCAATTCTAGGTAAGGGATATTTGTCCCTGACCGTAATAGCATTCAAATGCTGGTAATTAACACAAAGCCTAAATGAGCCATCACTCTTAGGCCGGAGAAACGCAGGAGACGCCCATGGTCCTTGCGTGGGTAAGATTTGTCCTCTTTCCTTCATTTCATCCAATATTTCATCCAGCTCTTTCAATTTGGCACCACGCATACGGTAGGGCTGAGAAGAGACGGGAGGATGATCCCCAGTATCAATATGATGAGTAATCAGCGATGTTCGACCTGGCTCATCGCACATCACCGATGGATACTTTTCAAAAACCCGCATCAGACCTTCCTTCTGTTCATCATTCAGGTCTGCTGAACTAACTCTCTCCACTAAGGTGGACCCCTGAATTAAATTCACGGAGGAAGTTTTAGCCATGGACCCACAAAATGGAAATCTCAAACAAGGAACATCCAACCAGTACCAGCGAGTGTTGGTCATTTCCACAACTGCCCCATGGAGATCCATGACGTCAGATCCAATAAGGCATGACTGGGCCAAGCTTTCGGCAATCACAACTGGATGAAGAATTTCCTTCCCGGGGAATTTCATTCTCACAATGACCCGACCTAAAGTAGGAAACCCTTCACCACCGGCAGAACGAATGGCTTCTTTTAAAAGGCGAACGCGCAACCCTTTTTGAATAAAAAGCTGAAAAAAATTAGGCCCAACAATAGTATAAGGTGAAGCACCATCCCACTGACCTACGACCTTGGAACCCTCAATTTCAACTTCGACCGATGCAACCTTACCAGGTCTAGGGTAACCTACAATTTCCTCCGCCCCAATGAGATCTTTCGCTGGCAAAGACCAAACTACCTTTTCTGGGACCCCACCCCTGGCCTTGGAGGAGTCCCTCCGTGGTTTTCCGGCCTAGACGGCTGTGAGCCACTATCGATACGTTGCGGGCATAACCTAGCAAAATGATCAGTTTCAGCACAAATGTAACAAGCCCCAGTCTTGGGCTGACTGCGCTTGAGGTTATTTTGATTCGCCTGCGGACGACCTGAAGGGGAACCCCTACTAGCGGTTTCAACCCTTGGAACCACGACATCCATGCAAGACTCGACCCTACGAGCACCAGCAATTAAGGCTCTTACAGTAAAATAGGTGTGGTTGGTCAACATGAACCTAATTGAGCCGGAAAGATTTCTATAGATGTAACGCATTTTAGCCGCTTCATCAGCAGGCACCACCAGCTGACGAAAGAATTTCAGCATATCCTCAGCATAATCTGCCACAGTTTCACCATCTTTTTGACACTTATTTATAATGCATTCATAGACAGCATTATCAGCATTGGGCGGTTGAAAATGGCACATAAAATCGCTTTTGAACTCACCCCATGAGTTCCAACCAATGCTGGCCATGTACCATTCAAATGCTTCATCGATTAGATAAGCTGGGACCCAACGGTCCAAGAAGAGTCGATCAGGGACATTCTGATTTAATTTCAACTGTTCAAGTCTAATGAGAAAACTTTTGGGTCCTGGACCTGCGGGAGAACCATTATAAGGCTCGACTTGAAACTTTGGTAACCTTGGGGGCGGATTGGGAACCACTGACCCTAAACCTGCTGAAGCCCTATTAGTACCCGACCACGTAGCATCGAAACTCGCAAGGTCTTTGATATACTGAGCCTCAATACCTTTTAGCCTAGTATATTCCGCAGCCTCAAGCGTTACTTGTTGAGCGGCTGAAACCTGAGTGGATGAAGCTCCACCGGGTGTGTAACCCCGACCCCTACCAGAAAAAGGAAGATTCAACGAGCGACCAGGTGACGAAGGAGGCATTGTACCCGCACCATGAGGAGTGAATCCCCTACTTCTTGGAAGATTTCCCCCCAGAGCAGTCATAATCACAATAATTGATAATACCCTTAAAATTAATAGATGCCGCTTCCACTTTGAGGCCTTAACCAAGCAAATCAACTGCAGGCGATTGAAGCCTGTTAACCGAGCACACATCTGTAATTTCTACCAGATCCAACAATACTGCTTTGCATGAATTTCTTACCAAATTCGGCCACCCTATTCACCAGAAAGCATCACGCTGAATGAAAACCCACTTAAATGAACCAAGAGGTCCCCAAATGAACAGGACAGGCCCCTAAATGAAACCTTATTTTTCGTGCTTAACCCAGTAACACTTAACGACTCTGAGGAAGGCGGTTCCCATTAAGAAAAGGCTAGCAATAAACTTTCCTCTCCCCTATAATTCTCACCACAGAGCCGATGCATAAATTCTGGTGACCAAGGTGAACAAATTCAACCAAATTACCAAACAAAATATACATTTATTCAGTGAATAACAACCAGGCAGGGCACTCCAAAATTCAATGTTAAATTTGCAGATCTAATCCAACTTAGACCAGTTCTATGTAAATTCACAAACACTGACCAAGGCCTAAATTTCTAATTAACAAGCCCAAAAATATTTCAATCCAAAATTTAAATTCTTTACAGTCGCCTTAGTCAATGAATAACCTCGAATATTTACAGCATGCCCATATGTACATTTAATTCCCTACCCCACATATAAATAGAAAATAAATAACCAATACTAGGAAAATATACTCCACCGGTAAGTCAGTGTTGTAGTAGGCCTAGCCTATCTCCAAAACTTTCTCTAGTTTAAAGCCTGTTCCTCTGAACCATAAACCATTTTACCACAAGCAGGCTACTACAAAAAAAAGTAACACGGAACCTAGGCATATCTCACCCTTTTTCCCGTTTCCAAATTTTAACCAACAGGAAAGCCTGTTCACACTTAATTATTCAAGCCAGGATAAATAATTCTATGCTCATTGAATTCCATAAAGCTCACAAGGAGCGTTAACCACAAGCTTAACGTTACTTAGGTAAGTTAATTCCTGCTGCATGAATACTGATGTGAGTAAACCCTAGTTATCAATCCACACATCACACACTAAACCAATACACTCAAAAAAAATAATAAACACTTTGCAAAAACCTAAACGACAGTGTGGCGGCCCAACCCCAAATTTGTAGAAAGAGTCTCGCGAGTTTCAGTTATTGTTACCCATAAAGGACCACAGTACAACGACTACGCAAAATGGAACATGCTCTCCAGCAGCGACCATAATTCACAAATTCCTCTCACGAATATATGAACACTGTAGATGCAATAGCACGGCCTTAGTTACTCACGGTACGAAGACACATTGGAGTGGACCAAACAAACAGGCGTGGAACCAAAGTGAATTGGACGTCTCGTATATCGCTCAAACATTTTTCCTGTTACCGCCAACATCAACAAACGCTTGCTATGCAGTATTACGAAGGACAGGCCAGCTTCATGGCGTTCAAGCCAACGTCCGAACTTCACGAACAGACGACCGACGGAAATTGACTGTCCCTATATACCGGGAAACAGGAGCCACGGGCGGGCCCTGAAATTATCTTGTACTGACTTCTTTTTTCTACATGGTGGTTTCCAAACAAGACAATTTGCCACACAGTCAAAGGTAACGCAGAGAGTGAACCGACGCTTCACATGGTCGTGGGTTAGTTGAAACTCGAGGGGAAAACACCACGTGACACACCAGCCAATCCCAGAGCACGCCACACCGACACCACCACTGTCCTACGAAAACTAACCCTAACTAAATAAACATAATCAGTACAAAAACCTATCAAAACTAGAAGATAACATTACAGTAAATTTTTAAAACGAAAAAAAAAAACTCGCAACGGAAAAATATTCACGCAAGAACAGATTGCAAAACCTAATTTCCAAAAGGCAATCAATTCAAGAAAGCGAAAATCCCCACACTCACTCACACATGCGAAAATCCCAACAGTGGGGGTGGCATCTTCAAATAGTTAGCGTTTCTCACGCTACATGTTCTAACGTAACAACCGCCAAGCTTCTTGTGCTGTTGTATTGTGTGGCTTGCGCCACATTGTCTGATTCGCATAACGCCGTATATTGTCGAGTGAGCATCGAGTTTCTCTTTAGGCTGCGTTTACAATATAAAAGTTTGTGCGTGAGCGTGGCGCTCGGTGCTGGACGCGTACGCCAGTTCATGAGCAAAGCAATGCGCGCGGACAATCAGCTTGGCCCGCTCGTGGTATCGTCACGCTAAAGCAAACACTCTTTCATTTACAAATCAAACGCGTGAGCAGGCACGTGAGCTTTATAATGCTGACCGATACTCCGTTCCAACTATGCTGTTTCACAACTTCCCCCTTCTATAGCACCAAGATTCGATGCCATGCGGGTCAAGGTCACTGTAATTAAGATATTTTGAGCATTCAACCTTTTAGCACACCACGTTTTCCTTTCTTGTGGCGCCGATCGGCGCCGATGGAATCCGTTGATGCCGCCATTTTTTTTTATCCCAGCATGCAACAACTAAGCGTGCGAGCGTCGCTTCGCGCTCACCGATCTAGGTCCAGTAGATATTCGCGTGACGCTTGAAATAGCAAAACGCGCGCGTTGGCTCACCTGTTCTGCAATTATAAACGGTCGCGCGTCAGCGTTGAGCATGTGAAAAACTCGAGTTTCACGCGCTGAGCGTCACGCGTACGCGTCGAAATCAATATTATAAATGCACCCTTAAGCTTCCGCTCAAAACGGCCATAAACATAAAAGCGATTTGGAGCTAGCGGGCCGTGGATACAACAGCCAACACGCGGCTTGGCGAACTGCTTGTTTTTCTACACTGCGTAAGGCTGCGTTTACAATATAAAAGCTTGTGCATGAGCGTGGCGCTCGACACTCGACGCGTATGTCAGTTCATGAGCAAAGCAGTGCGTGCAGACAATCGGCTTGGCCCGCTCGTGGTATTGTCACGCTAAAGCAAACGCTCTTTCATTTAAAAATCAAACACGTGAGCAGGCACGTGAGCTCGATAATGCTGGCCGATACTCCGTGCCAACTATGCTGTTTCACAACTTTCCCCCTTCTATAGCACCAAGATTCGATGCCATACGGGTCAAGGTCACTGTAATTAAGATATCTGGCCGTTTATTTTGAGCATTCAACCTTTTAACACACCACGTTTTCCTTTCTTGTGGTGCTGATCGGCGCCGATGGAATCCGTTGATGCCGCCATTTTTTTATCCCAGCATGCATCAACTAAGCATGCGAGCGTCGCTTGGCGCTCACCGATCATCGGTCATAGGTCCAGTAGATATTCGCGTGACGCTTGAAAATAGCAAAACACGCGCGTTGGCGCACTTGCTCTACAATTATAAACGGTCGCGCGTCAGCTTTGAGCATGGGAAAAACTCGAGTTTCACGCGCCGAGCGTCACGGGTACGCATCGAAATCAATATTAAAAATGCACCCTAACATTTTGGCGTCCGCTTAGGCGTTGGGTTTTCTCCATGAACGCAACGTAAGTGTTATAGAACTCATCTTTGTCAATAAACAGAAGTTCAACTGTTATTCTGCTTGGTGAAGTTATTCATGTACGTAATGCAAGTAAGTGATTGACCTACAGCGTTACGTTAGTGGTGCCCAAACAGAGACAGTGATAGAACAAGTTTTTTTTACTATCAATTGGATTCTGGGATCCATCCATTTTGCGACCGCAAGATGGCAGCGCGTCCTGCAGTTAATGATGATGAATCTGCTATGGTTGAAATAACTGACGAAGTATTTGTAGTAAAATGGGAAAATGTGTTGGATTCAATAAAATCGCCAGTTTCAGTTTCATTTTCGTCTGACAACGCTTGTTGACTTTCACTTCAAAAAAGACGCTCCAGCTAGAACCCTAAAAACAAAAATTCTACTGCATTGTGCTGCCATCTGGCGATTGAAAAGTGAACTAATATGTCCAACAAAGACTCTGGCCGAGGCACAGCGGACGTACTGCCCTCCACAGTTTTCTATAGCAAATAAAAAATGTGAGAAATTAACAGTACGTCCTTAGGCACTCAGTAACAATTAATGAAAACGTACCAGTACGTCCTCAGGATCCAAAGTGTTAATATTAATAAAAATCGCATTAATATATTACATATTAATCAAATTTCTAGCACACAGAAATCCTCACTTTATTTTATTTTTATATTGATTGAGTCTAAAAAGAACCAAGCCAGTCACTATGACAAAAGAATTGTTGTGAAACAGGTTTGGATAATATATTCATTGTCTGTCAGATGAAGTCATGGAACACGAGCAGTACCAAAACTTCTAAAATGACGACGCAAATGTCACTAGTGGCTGATGCAACTTATATGGAAGAATGATGGAATACATGTTGCAAAGAATCTAAAAATAGTAACATGAGGAAGTGAAAAATGACATCACGCCCATTCATCTAAAAAGGATAAAAGAAAAGAGGAAAGTAAATAAAAATCATTCAGACTCCAGCTCCTGACTGAATTGCTGCTTCCTAGACGTGCTCCTTGTTGCTCATGCTCAGACATCAACAGCCGAAATTAAGTATCATTCCGATATATATAGAATTATCATAACGTTAATTGAATATAGAATTTATCTAATCAAGCTAAATAATTAGCCTATATATTTTCCATGAATCAGTTATCCAACCTGACCGAAAATCCTGAATTATATTTGTGAATATGCGAATATCAAATATTGCTGAATTATTAATATCATAAGTCTATGAAAAGTTCCGTAGGAACGATGAGTAACAGACTTGCATTAGGATGGTGTCCTAGCGTTTGACCGATGACAGAGACTCGCCTCGACCACCTTTGGAACTAAACACCTAAAACTTTCAATTTTAAAAACTAGATGGCACCAGTAATTTGTGCTTTTTAAAACTTCAGTATCATTTACAGCTTGTTTGTGGGCTCTCAATGTTATTCATAAATTCTTATTTAAAGTATCCTTTGGAATTCTAAGACTAATAAAATTTATTAAGCTATATTCTCAACTCTTTTCGATATTATTTTTAACCAATCACGAAGCAGTTTGGTTACGAAGAACGCCATGATATGTGTTATGTAATGTGCCACTCGTGCTTCCACTAAAAAAGTGAAATCTTCCAAGTCAACTGCCAGAAAGGGAGAGATAAGGAAATTCAACTTTATAAACAACAAGAAACTAGTTTGATAATATGGCAAAACATGTTTGCTCACTTAGTGCAATTATTTTGTTGGTGGTCCGTGTTCATACTGGAGATAATCCCCTAAACAGTAAAATGTGTGGTAAGGCATATGTACGATTATCTGTCGCACATTTTAAGTCGAAAGACAGGAAGCTGATTATATCTAAAGCGTGACATGTCTTATTATGATTTGTGAGATTTTCTGCTGCATTTTCTACATTCTGCGACACAGCAGTGAAAAACTGTTTAAATGTGGAAATTGTAGTAAAGCCTTTCCACTGAAGCTCATGTTTAGTTGCGTTTTGTGCAAACATGGGACCAAGAAGTGCCTAATGTTTTTATGACGATAAGCCTATTAAATACATAGTATGAGGTACTGCAACTTCTAGTGAAAGAAGCTTGTTGTAGCGTAAATGGATTTTTTTTATACCGATCGTTCCTTAATCAAGGTTGTAGTGCGCAATTTTCTTATTTAACGTGAATATCATACGATGTATACTGAAATACAAAACGATGTGAAAACCTGGAAATGCAACCTTAGTGGTGCCGCATTTCATACATAAGTAAAAGAAATAGACAACTTTTAAATGCCAGATATTTTTATTAGTATCCGTTTTTGAAGTAAGAAATATTACAATGCATAGTCAACGTTATTTTAATGAGATACTTAAGTGAAAATTAAAAAAGCTACAATTTCGTTGTAAAAGTGTGTAACTATGTAGTCGAATGGATAATGGTGTAAAACCCTTGAAGTGTGAATAGTATGCTGCAGCATTTTTATTGAGAAGCCGTTTATTATCTACGGTCTAATTCTACTCTAGCTGATTTTGTAAGGTATGGGCTACTTCAAATACTAAGCTTCAGCAGGTCCCCTTTTCAACAAAACAATGAATGACATTAAAAAAAATTCGTATGTTTTATAAAAAAAAATCCTGTAACTTTTCGTGTTTTTTTCTTCTAATTATGCTATAGGTTAATTGCAAGAAAATTCTTATTCGACGCTTTTTACATGACACAGTGAAAGAGTGTATTTTTTAGGGTACTTCTACTCCGAAGCAGGGGGGGGGGGGAAGGCTCCCGCTTCAAAATCCTTTACACATTCATATATCTTTCAAATTTAGCGTCACTGGTTATTAGTAGTAAAAATTATTTAAAATATGCGTAATAGAAACCGTGCCAGTCTAAAACGTGTTTGATAATTAGAATGCGCCTCCGTTACTCTGTCCAGTAGCACAGACAAGAAAAATTGTAGACGGGGATGAATAAATCCAGCTCGGGGTCTGGGGAAGAGCTTCCCTAGAGCATTCCGAGGAACTGAAGCATTTTACGGTACATCACTGCCGAATCCGGCTTCTTTAGAGTACTTATTCATTTCACATATTCTGGCAGAGTTTCTGTAGCATCATTACACAATACGGGAAGAAGTATCGTTATGTGTTTGTTACACGAATCCTATAAAATATTTAGTGTGTGACACTGCACCTTCTTATAAATAAAGCTTGCTACAGTGTAAGTTGGACTCGTTCTGGCAATCAATCCTTAGAATTAAAATTGTAGTACGAATTTCGTGTTTAACGAATGTGAGACAATACATATTTCAATACACAATTGTGTGAAAACCTTAAAATGCATATTTTGTGATGCTGCATTCTCACCTATTTAAAAGAAGTCTCTTTTAAACTTATTTTTATAAACCACCAGTTGTGAAGCACATAATAATGATGTTGCATAGCATATTTTACTTTGATGAGACACTTAAGAGCTTATTAATAAAGCTACACTTTCGTTAACTAGTTTTGAAGTATCGTAATTGAATGTGTAATGGTGTGAAGTCTTGGAAATGTTAATTGTGTGATGCTGCAATTTTACTTCTATAGTAACTAATATTATTGGGCTATTTTGCCTGTCGAGCAATGATGTAAATAACGAGTGGAGGGGGGGGGGAGCAGGTCAAGCACCCCCCAAAAAAAAAGCCGAGGCGTCATTTTTTTTTTTCGATATTGACCTTTAGACGGTTTATTTTGTTTGATTGCCATAATATACAGTATGCAAATGACGAAAATAGTCATTCAATAAAAATGAAGCAGTTGTGCGTTTTCTAGCAAAGGAGCGAAAACGAGGCGTTAAAATTTGTTCCTCCCCCAGAAAAAAAAAATTATTTAGCCTACGCCATTTCTGTCGAGGTCAGGTGCTGCAGGATATTGAGGGCCCTACTGTGTAGCCGACAGAAATCAGGGAATTCACTGAATGCGATACGACGGTCCTTCCCCCTCCACCCCCCCCCCC
>JAHWFP010050262.1:2153-19064 GCA_023313725.1 Lithobius niger | reverse complement strand
TGGTTGTTGGACTTAGAAAAATTCGACATCGACGTGTAGCGTTTTTTTTTACACACCCTGTATACATCATATCATTATAGTCTTAAGTTACTTACAACGCTGATAGTTGCAATTCAACTTTATATACCTAGCCAATCTCTAAGCGTAATCTGTATGGCCCCAGGTTTAGTATTTTGTGGATATCCAATAAAGTAATGCAACCGTTAACGTGCCTTTAAACAATCAATTGGCATAATTAGTTCTGCACACTTACAACCCTTTTTTGTCCCACCCAAACACATTCACAATTTAGTAAGTGAAACAACATATTTTTTTGCAATAACTGCAGAAAATCTGCTGAGCGTGAATAAACTGCAGAAATTCTGCAGATATCATCTTTAGCTTTTCAGCCAATCAACATACTTTGAAAAACAGTTATAATTTCCATAGACCTAACTGCCTTTTCAAAACAAGTTGACAGGCTTAAAACTTCTTTAGAAAGTACAAAGAAAGTTCAAATAAACAAGTAGATAAAAGTTATCCCTTTAAGAACGGCAGTCAGGCTGAATTTGGTTATACTCAGGACTAGCAATTAAAAAGAACCAAAAAAAAAAAGCTGACTGGCTTATATAAATAATTGTCTCGTACCCTGGAAATGGAGGAAAGATATTTGCTTCATTTTCCAGAGGCTTTTATATCCCCTTTTAGTCTTCTGTACAGCCGTACCGGCTGAGAAGACTATTGCAACGACTTTATCCGTCCGTCCGTCGCTTTTTTCAACTTCGCAACGGTACCAGAAATAACGACCACTGTTTACAACGTTCGATTCAGTGTGAGAAGTTAGTTAAATAACATGGCAAATTAAACATCGTTGCCTCCTTATAGCTAATAGACTTCTTCGACGTAACTAAATTAAATAATAACATTTCATCGTATAATTGAAATCCTAAAGATTTGTGTTAACGCAGCCGTAAAAACAAAAACATTTTAGCTTCGTTTAAGAGTCTTGTCACATTGTTGCATGAATGAATAGGCTTACGATCGAACCAAATTCTCCATTAGGCCTATCTGCTACTTACGAAACTTAAACTGCCGTTAAAAAAATTAGGCCTAAAAAATGAAAATTAGATCTAAAATCACGTTACCATGGCAACGTCAATAGTTGCTACGAGTCGCAGCAGTAGCTTTTCTCCTGTCCCTTCCCTACTACCACTGATCTATATTAGGCTACGTTGCGCATTACGTTGTAACACTGTAATTGTGTGCGCGGAGGCATACCGTGTTGCAAAAATGAATAGGCTTACTGTATACAATCCAAATCTCCGTTAGTTGCTACTTACGAAATTAAAGTTGTAAATTAGTCCTAAATGCTGACAATTATGCCTAAAACGTAAAATTAGCTTAAAAGCTAACACATTTGTAACGGGCAATTCTGATGGTTACTGTTTTTAGATTATATAATAGAGACAGCTGTTGTAGTGCATGATAGAGGTGTGCGCCTCAACATTGGAAGTGGAGGAACTGTACAGAAGACCAACGCGACTACATAGTCGCTGTTCCTGTAGCCCTTTGTTTTAGTTTTAGCAGCAGTTGTGAAATGAAAATGTAAAAAACAAACGTAAAGTTGTGTTGTGGTTTTTTTTATTAGAATTTCAAAACTGTTACAGACAACTTTAAAAAACTTTAAACTTAACTTTAAGTTTATATGGCATTGCGTGTACTGTCAACATTTCTACTTAAAATAATAATTTCTGACTTGCACCAATAAAATTTGCGATCAACAATATATTAATTACCATAAAACGCGATAATAATGATTTCCTACCTCCAAAGGGCAGTTATTTGTTATCATAGATCAATTGTTGTGACCGTTAAACATCTTGAAGCACCACTCTCGTTTCCCGACTGATATAGAGGCTCTGGGACAAACGTGGCCAAAACTTAACGGAGAATTTCTTTCGTAGTAGGGAAACCGTCCTATAAAATTTCGTTTGTTGTCAACCACAAGGTATTGTAATCCTAAAACGTTGTTAAAATACGTTTAGATAAGCTTTTTTAATTTTGGGGGAAAGTTGCAGTACACGATCGTTATGCTGTTAAGCCTATTTTTCCGGCGATCAAAATCGTAATAACTACTTAAAATTGGAACGCACTGAAAATTGCTTCCTTTTGGCCCATCAGTGTAGTCCGCATGACAGTAGGACGTTCGAATTTCTTCATCTTTATCCATAAAAATCCAATTCACCGAATCCGTAATAACCTAATCCTTGTATGGAAATCTCCACATTTACAAGTTTTCAAACTTTCCATCGCGGACGCATTTTCGGGTGCTCCTGTTGTGGAGGGAATGGACACTTTTCAGGCACACCCGTCCTTAAAGGGTTAATAAACGTGATAACTTGCATAATCTAACATATTTTATATTATGGAGTGTTGTTGCATACATTTTCGTAAAATTCGTTTCTGCCAAGCTCTGAGAATGCAGAAATTCTGCAGATTTTATCTTCGGCTTGCAGTTTACAACATTGGCAGAAATTCTACAGATTTTATTTTCACCTAGCTGAGATCGAACAACAGACTGCAGAAATTTTATATTTGGGTTACTGAGAGTGAACAACATCTGCAGAAATTCTGCAGATTTTACTTTCAGCTTTCTGAGAATGAACAACAACTACAGAAATTCTGCAGATTTTATATTCACTTGCTGAGAGTGAACAACAAACTGCAGAAACTCTGCAGATTTTGTCTTTGCTTGTTGAGAGTGAACAACAAACTGCAGAAACTCTGCAGATTTTATCTTTGCTTGCTGAGAGTGAACAACAAACTGCAAAAACTCTGCAGATTTTATCTTTGCTTGCTGAGGGTGAACTGCCGATAATCTGCAGATTTTTCTTCACTTGCTGAGAACTGCAGAAATTCTACAAATTTTATCTTCTATTGCTGAAAGTGAACAACAAACTGCAGAAAGTCTGCAGATTTTATCTTCACTTGCTGAGAGGTGAAGAAGAAACTGCAGAAAATCTGCAGATTTTATCTTCAATTGCTGAGAGTGAACAACAAACTGTAGAAAATCTGCAGATTTTAGCATCGATTGCTGAAAGAGAACAGCAAACTGCAGAAAATCTACAGATTTTATCTTCACTTTGCTGAGACTGACCAATAGACTGCAGAAATTCAGCAGAATTCTGCAGACCCTTAAATTTTCTGCAGTTTTTCTGCAGAATATTTTTAGCTGGGTACCGGGGGAGGGGGGGGGAAATCCGGTTTCTTAAGAAAGCGCCTTAGGTCAACCTCCTCAAACCAGTGTCAGAACGAGCCCGTAAAAGGAGCTGATACCACCGACTCCGGTAGAGAATTCCAGGGCTTGATTACTCACTGCAAAGAAGGATCTGCGAATCTCCAACCGGGCAGGGAGAGAATCAAGTTGGACCTTCCCTAGACGCGAAGCGTAAGGAATGTGTGAAAAGCCCGGCAGGGTTTTGGTAAATCTCCACAGGACAGATTCCACGTGGTCAATATCAAAGTTCTAGTCTATTCGGACAGAACGTGTGTGTGAACGGTTGTAGCAGGTTTTCTTTGTTCTTAAAATATTGTTATGGAAATTTAAGAGCGCAATTTTCTTGTGAAGTTTGGCATTTTGTCTTTTGTTGCGTTATAATTTTTTATTATATTTCGTAGATTTGTGGCAGAGGATAACCAAATTAATGCTCTCTGTGCAAATATGCTGTTTTGTTACTAAATCGAAAAGTAATTTTCAAAATAAGGAAAGCAGGAAACGTAATACCACTGGTTCATCACACGAGTCTTTGTAGAAGAATTTACAGTTTTTTGCCAAAATATTATTATTGCTGACCACCGGGTAGTAAGGGTCTAATGTTTACCAGCCTCTTACTGACAAAATTTTACACTTAGACCCTGACTGTCAAAGCTTGTTCGTGTTCCTTCTAGGTTTTGACTTTTAGACCTTTACTCTAAACATTTAACGTTCCGTTTTTGTTTATTAATTCGTGCTACTTTTAGAATTACAGCAAACTGTAAAACAGTGCAGTTGACGGTCAAATTTAAGAGTTTAACAGAGAGACCCTAGGCTAACCCTTACTAAATGTTAATCTACATATATAATACGGAGCAGGCGGCCAAGTCACCGGCCTCGCCATTCCGTCGTACAAATAAATAAATAAATAAATAATAAATAATAAAACTTTGCCAGCAAGTGCAGGCGAGGACACAGAAGGGCATGCCTCTTATACTGGCCCTGGGAGTTAAGTGATATGAAGGAAACAGCGAACGAACGTTAGTAGGTGCGTTTTAAAAACTTATTCAGAGGGCAAAAAGCCAGACGTCGTTTAAAAATTGGTACGGATGGCGCCGACACAACATGTTCCGGAAGGGAGTTCCACACGCCAACGACACGAACAGCGAAAAAAGATCTCCGACATTCAGTGGAGAACTTTGGCAAGGATAGCTTTAATGAGTGACCACGAGTCTTAAATGGGGTCGCTAAGTCGAAAAAGGGAAGATCGACTGGCAGAAAGCCCTTCAAAATCTGAAATGTCAAAGCTAAGTCTGCCCGCAGACGACGCAGCTCCAATGGCTCAAGTCCTGAAATTTTGAGGTGCTCACCAGCAGGTAAAGATCTCAAACCGGGTAGTTGTCGGGTGAAAGAACGCTGAACCGACTCCAGGACATCAATATCCTGAAGCAGGTGTGGGGACCAAACCGGACTGGCGTATTCCAAAATTGGGTGAACAAAAATGCAGAAAGCGCGAATCTTAATTTCGACGTGGTTTGAAGTAAAACATTTACGTATTAAGGCAAGTCTACGAAAAGTCAAAGCAAAAATTTGTAGAAAGTGTAGGGTCAATTTAAAGTTTGTTGAAAACCAGACCCTAAGGTCGCAGGTATTTGTTACAACGTTTAGGTTGGAATTCGCCATTGAGTAAAGTAGGCCAGGGTTCTGTTCACCAATATGGAATGTACAGCATTTACTTAAGGAAAGGGGCAGTTGCCAAAGGATAGACCAATTATAGATATAGTTTATATCTTCAAATAAGTGGAAACCATCTGTTAAGTTGACAATAGGGAAACCCGCTTTTAGGTCATCCGCAAATTTAAAGTGAAATCTATTGTCATTAGCATGTTCGAAGGAAAGATCATTGAGGAATATGACAAAGAGAATAGGGCCAAGTACAGAACCTTGGGGGACGCCACTAGAAAGCTTACCCCAAGAAGAAAATGAATCATCAATTTTGACACGTTGACAGCAGTTTGACAGGAAAGCAGTAATCCAAGTAAGCAGTTTACCTCGAACACCAATATTTACCAGTTTTACTAATAATTTAGAATGTATAACTAATTCGAAAGACTTACAAAAATCGAAATATATAGTATCAAATGGAATACCAATGTCTAATGCAGAGGACCAACGGTCCAGACACAGAAGTAATTGGTGAGTAGTAGAACGTTTCGGCAAAAACCCAAATTGGTCCGAGCTAATGAGATTATACTCGGTAAGGAATTTTAATAGAACCACCCGGATTTGGGATTCCATTAACTTACATGCTACGGAGGTCAAAGCAATAGGACGATAATTTGTGGGATCAGAAGGGTTTCCCTTCTTAAAAACTGGTATAACATTTGCCTGATTCCAGCATGATGGCAGTGTGCCGGTTTTGAAAGAGAAGTTAAAAATGAATGTCAGTGGGTCTGCCAGTTCGCTCGTAAGAAGTTTAAAGAAATTGGACGAAAAGCCGTCTGGTCCCAATGCATTACTAGATTTGAGATTTGCAATAGTGGTGAGTAGGCTTTCCCGGTTGAAGGAAAGCTCAGATATGGTGTTCACGGGTGCAGTTTCGGAAAAAACAATCTCTGATGCTTGATAATGTGAAGTGTTGTCAATTTGGCCATTAGCAATAAAGATTAAATTTAAGAGGTTTGTCTTATCGAGGTTGGAGGTAATATAACTTCCAGATTTTAAGAGTGGTGGAAAAGTTCTAGAAGTTCGTGTTTTGGTACGGTACAGGCGAAAAAACGAGCCAAGATCACCTTTATCCAGAGTATGGTGTTCACGCCTGGCGTGCCAAGAATTCACAGCTTCGGAATAGGCCAGTTGCAACTTATCGTAAAGTTGTTTGCTGTCTGGAGACTTTGATTTTTGTAAGTCTGTTCCAACATTTTAATTTTTTAACACCCAACTTTCGGATATTAGATGGGATAGAACGTGAAGAATTTCTACTGTTAGGACGTACTGCATATCGAGAAGCCTCAATATGGAATTGAAGATTATTTGTAAAGGTAGTCCAAAGACTGTCAACATTTGAATCATTTCCCCTAAAAAGAAAGGGCCAATTTACATTTGATAACCGTAATTTTAACTTTTCAAAGTTAATGGGTGCTCGCCGATTTGAAGACTGAGTTACATAGGCACTGGTGTTGTTAATTGAAAATTCTACAGAGCAATGGTCACTAGTACCCAAGTTTGGAATGGAAGTCAGACCGTAAATCAACCTATTCTCAGTGGTAAAAACCAAGTCTAAGATATTAGATCCTCGAGTCGGAAAATCCACCAATTGTGTGAAAGCCAATGGGGCAATGCTACTTAAGAAGTCACGGTGGGGTTTATCAGAAGCGAGGCCAGTCTGCCAGTCGACGGAGGAAAGGTTAAAATCACCTAAAAGGATGTTATTTAGTATAGTATTATAGGTGGTAAGAATAAATTGAGAAAGCTTTTCAGTTTGGATAGGTGAGTGACTGTCGGGTAGGTAGGCCAAAATAAACTGAATGTTAAAATTTGGGATGATGATGCAGAATGACTCTGACTCCGTAGAATTATGCACCAGTGCAGTCTGAAGGTTTCGTTTGTGAACCACCATGATACCTCCAGCATGTGACTTACGGTCACGGCAAATAATGTCGACGGGGTATCCTCCGAGAACGGCTGCGTCGGCGTCGCCCGCACCCAACCAAGTTTCAGTGACAAAAATCAAATCACAAAGGTTTAACGCCAGTAAAGCATGAAAGAATGGTAAGTTTTTTTAAATACTCCTAGCATTCAGAAGAAGGCACTTTAAATCAGAGGTGGCAATTGGCCGGATATATGTTGCAGGAGTCAGTAGTTAGAATCACCCGGGTGTCTAGTATAGGGTTACAGCCTAACAGAGCCCCATGCTTTTTGGGTACCACATTTAAATCCTAGGGGGGGAGGCGCGTGCATCTAGGGTCTATTGGTCGGTCCACGTGCACCTAGGATCAACATTTTCCCTCCCTTGAACGTTAGATACCCGCCCCATATCCCTGCCGCATCTACGCGTCGCCCGCCCGGGATAACTGTTTCCTCCAGGTGACTAGTACACTTCAGCACAAAGTTGGGTCTATTGCTCGGCCCATGTGCACCTAGGATCAACATTTTCCCTCCATTGAACGTTAAATACCCGCCTCATATCCCTGCCGCATCTGTGCGTCGGCCGCCCGGGATAACTGTTTCCTCCAGGTGACTAGTACACTTCAGCCCAGAGTTGGATCTATCGGTCGGCCCACGTGCACCTAGGGTCTATGTTTTCCCCATTGAACGCTAGATACCCGCCCCATATCTCTGCCGCATCCGTGCGCCGCCCCCGCCCGCGATAATTGTTTCCCCCAGTTGCCTTCAGCCCAGAGTAGAAACTACGTAATAACTAGGAACGTGTTCTTTGGGCTGTTGAATCCCCACCCTAAAAAAAAAAAAGTAGAAAAGGCTCAGCTGGAAGTGCCCCCAGCATCAACTAGATTTTGCCGTAGGGCACGACGTATTGCCGTTTCCTGTTTGAAGCATTTAAACAGGGCAAGTCGCGCGAGACGGTGATCCGTTGCATATCGGCGACTAACTACAATAGAGAAAAAAGAAAGAAAAACTAAATCACCTCGTCGCGTTCACGGGCGGCCGGCCCAGGAGGCCGTGGGTCGGCACTTTCAGGGGAGTAAGTGGGACACAAGATAGCAGGCCCACAGACCGATCGCCTGCACGAGAAGGATGTCGGAGGTATTTGGCTAATGAAAAACCAATTTAAAAAAAAGTCAATAAAAAAAAAAGCGCTTCAAGTTCCTATAGTATACGAAACACACAACTCACGAGACGCGCTGAAGGATAAAAAAAATATCCAAGAGTTGATAGTTAGTGAGCTGTGTTGACAGTAGCTATCAGAGAACAGAATGAAGTAAGGATCTCGTCAAAAATCGGGTAAGTCTAAAATTGCTCGGGGCTATAATACGAACAATCCCGCCCCCGAACACGGTGGTCTCCCCCTACGGCCTTCAGACCTCTGAATTGCCTATACAGAAATGACAAGAACGAATGACTATTGTAAAAAGACCCAATCCGTCACGCGTTTCTGTCCATTAACGTAACGGTATATAGGCCAGAGGTCGTGAGGTTAATACTGCTATGGGCGTAGGAATGTAGTTACGACATTTATCGGCTATTTACGGTTGTCAAGAGAGCGTGGGACCCCTCAACTAAAAAGAAAATCGTTCCCCCCTATCAATTCGTCAAAACAAAAAGTGACGGGCTATATGTAAGCTGTCAGTACTGTCAAAAAATGACACGTAGTTAACGTCTCGCGACCTAGATCTCTAGACAACCGACCTATTATACGTTAAACCTTTCGTATAAGCCCTTTAACCCGAAAAGACAAAATAACGGGCTAACCACCAAAAAAAAACACTGCCTCGAGCGAAATGGGCGGCCCACATCGTGACGTAGTACACGCCTCGCAATTGGTTGAAAGTCGTCACATGATTCGATCCGTGCAATGAGCGACGGTACTATGAGACTAACCAATCGAAAAAATGACCAAAATAGAGTACCGTAACACCCTTACGGAAAATAACCGGTGCTGATTTGTCGAGCAGCTATTCCACTTGAAACAATGCAATTTGGCCAAGTATAAAACCATCACCCCAGCCAAGAATTCACTAACCCGCCGATCTCAGCAATTGGAACCAACGACTCAGCAATTGTAGAGGTAAGCATTGTTTAATGAGGCATTACGTTAATATTGAAAAAAAAAATAAGAGTGCGAGGACTTGGCCGGTTGCTAACGGGCTTCTTTACATTTATGTTTACAGATATCCAACAATCCGAAAGGCCACGGAGCAGTATACCAGAGCAGTGCAAGCAGAGAGGAACAGGTAGGCCTAAATGGTTCCTTTATATCATTTTACGTGCGGAATAGGGCAAAAAAAAAAAACCTAAAGGAAGGCTATGTCCTTTTTATTTCTTTTCATATACATAGTGAACAAAAAAAAAAATATGGCAACATCATCAGCTTCAGTAGAGTCATTGAAGCCAAAAACACCTACTTCATAGGGGGTGAAATATACGTACAAGTGACGGATTTTCAGGGACGTGCGTACGTACATTTACGGGAATTCATAACCCCAGGAGTAGGGATCCTGCCAGGACGCCGCGGCGTCTCGTTTACTGTCGCCGAATGGCGGGAATTTGTTAAGGATCACGGCATTTACAATCAGATCGTGAGCGAGCGCAACTTACAGCAGCAAATTATGACCGGCCGGAACTATGGAGCCGGCCTAAAAGTGATAGTGTCACAATCTGGCTCAGTCTATCAGGCTAAATTCATACTTGAAAAATACAGCAAAAAGTACGTTGTTCTAAACTATCGTCAATTTGCAGGCTTGATAGGCTACGTCACTGATATCACTATGCTTTTGGACAAAAAACTGAAAGAGATAGAGCCCCCCACAGTTCAGATCGAATCCCCCACATCCCAAACCGAAATGTGGTTGGAGTGAAAAAAAAATAAGTAATGTCCCTTTTTTTTTCATTTTTGTCTCTCCCTCACAGTCTCATGGCGTACCAAACCATCCCATATTGCGATTGCTTCCCACTTACCGGGTTAAATTTCATACGAATAGTTCCGACGGTAAACGTAGTGAAAATAGCTATTGGAAAACACGGAGAAAATGACAGCGTGGTATTAGATCCAACAGAGTGGTTAGGGATAATAGCGCAACTCTACTGGCGTCAACCTAACTCGAGTATATCAGTTAAATCGGGGAACGTGTCGATCGAATCCGTGGCCGACAATGTGCTGATCCTTAAAAGTGCAGACAAATCCGTAGCATTAACTGAATTTGATATACTCAGCATGAAATACATGCTCCCTCATATATCGCAGGCAGTCGCTTGCTGGACGCAGAGAATATGCGAGTTGACACCTTCACCTGCGGTAACATTGCCAACAATGGCCGTAAATGAACCGAAGCAAAAAAGAAAGAGTAACGTAGCGGTCGACGGAAGCGAGCCAGAGAAAAAAAAAAGCAAACGACGTCCACAAAAGAAAAGTGATGTTAAAAAGACCGACGACCCGCTCCCTTCTTCTTCTTCCTCCCAGGCTACGCAGGAGCCGGAAGTTGTCGAACTACAGAAATGTTACATGTGTGAACAAGAAATCGCACATCCGAAATGCAGCAAAAACACAGAAGATACACGGCTCCCCTGTCAGGGATGTAAGTTCAATTCCCCGAGCCAAAGAGACCATGATTGCGTAATGCACGCTTCGCTTTTTCGCAGCTCAATTTATTAAACTACTTCTCTGTTTTTTCTAATAGCTTATTCTAATCAAGTTGGGGGAGGCCCGACATTAAAATCATCCTGTCCCGAAAAGCTTCCCGAATATGATTGTCAGACTCAGGGAACCGAAACTTTTAAAAACGATAGATTCAGCATCGTTAAATGTATGGGGAAATACATAAAAAAATTTAGCACTAATACAAATGTCTACACGGTGACAATTCCCCCTATTGACGCCCAGTATTTGGTTAGAAACCGTTTAGACCCTATAGAATATATAGACCAACTTTTCACCGACATATTTGAGCGTGTCCTGGATGGGTTCCGACCCACCGACTATGTAGGTGTGTGTATTGGGGGGAGTGGGTTTGAAAATAGCTTGTTCCTTCCCTTACATGCCAGGGAATCTTTCAGCGTCGCTAACATTTTGGCTCTTATTTTGAAACTTAACCAAAGTGGTCGGGAAATAGATGTATTCAATAAGCTCGAGATTAAAGTAACTCATATCGAGATACCCAGAGGCGGCACTTTCCCGAAAAAGAAAATGTCACGCACAAATGTTATAGCATGACTATCAACAGGGGGAGCTAGGTCGGTCGTGTTCCCAAAAAACGGCTTAGATAAACTTTGTTTGGCTAGAGCGATAGTTTGTTGCAAAGCATTCGCTGATAAGGACATAAAATTATATAGACAAATTCGTAAATCGAACAATGTGCAAAAAAAGCTCGCTTTACAGCTGCACGCCGACGCCGGCGTCTGTGTTCGCCAAGATGGATGTTCTATTGTTGACTTGAAAGAATTTCAGGATTATTTGACAGAATACCAAATTGTGTTATTCCAAAAAAATGGAACGCAGTGCCAGGTTACCTTCGAGGGGCCTTCTAGCTCTAAGCGCATCTATCTTTTCTGCCACGCCAATCACTATTTCGGAATTTTAAAGCCGCGGTTTATTTTCTCATCCCGATTTTTCTGTCATTCCTGTCTGAGGCCGTATTCCCGACCTAAAAGCCACGCCTGCCAAAAGCATAAATGTCCCTCGTGTCATTCGCCTAAATATGTTTGCTTCCTGAAACGCTGGTTGCCATGTTCGGCATGTAACAGATTGTTCAGAAATACGGAATGTTTAGTCCGCCATTATAGCAAACAGCCACCCTTCAAAGACTCTACAGTCTGTAAATCGCTGTTTAAATGCAAGATTTGTTTTCTAACGTTTGAGGGTAATAGCAGGACACCGCATCACTGTTGCCAACGTTTTTGTAAAATATGCAAACAGTGGTGTCGGCTAGAGCACCGCTGCCACATTCAACCTTTACCACTCCTCAAAAAACGCGATTGCGTGCGGTTAGCTGTTTACGACCTCGAAACGACGCAAGTTGAGCGAGTAACTGACAGCGAGGACAGGGAGTTTTTTTTACACAGCGTGAATTTGGCGGTTATCGATATTGCATGCACTTACTGTTTTGGTAAACCTACATGTATTCGTTGTGGTGACAAACACAAAGTGTTTATGAACGGTGAAAGCACTCTAGACGATTTTTGTCATTGGTTGTTTGAGTCACATGCCAGGGATTCGAACCTCTCTCTCATTTCACATAATAACTCTGGATACGATTCTCTCTTCCTAATTAGATGGGCATTAGATAATGGAGTCAAACCTACCGACGTCATATATGCGGGAGGTAAAATAATAACCGCAAAAATAGAAGGCATAAAGTTGGTGGACTCTTTCAAGTTTATGTCAATGGCCTTATCCAAGCTACCCGCTAGTTTAGGGCTAGATGAAAATCTCATTAGTAAGGGGTATTATCCTCACCTGTTTAACCGACCAGAAAATTATGAGTACAGAGGTGTAGTACCTAATCTCGAAATGTACGATCCGGATAGCTTGAGTGTCGATGCGCGCCTCAAACTGATAGCTTGGCACGCCGAACAACGTGCCAAAAATGTAACTTTTGACTTTAAACAAGAACTGGTTAAGTATTGTTGCAACGATGTCAGCGTGCTTATGGCCTGCATTCTGAAATTCAGGCAGCTCATACAAGCCGTGTGTCCCAGGTTAGAACCATTCCACGACTGTTTGTCTATCAGTAACCTGGCCATGACTATATTTAGAGCTATCTATTTAAAACCAAATACCATAGCAGCCATTCCATCGGACGGCTATTTTCCCGACCGTAAATATTCGAGAGAGGGTTTAGTCTGGCTAGATTACGAGGCAGCAAAAAGAGGTATTTTTATTCAACATGCGGCTAACCTAGGTGAAAAAAAATTCATTGGCAATAAATACAGCGTTGACGGCTATTGTTTAAGCACTCACACTGTATTCGAATTTATGGCTTGCCACGTGCACGGGTGCTTATGTATATCAAACAGGCAACAAAGACTACCTTTTAGTCAGTTAACGGCTCAAGACGCTCACGACAAAGCGATAATTAGACGCAGGGCGCTAGAGGAAATAGTCGGCGTTAAATATGTGCAAATATGGTCTTGCCAATTCCACGAACAAATGAAACGCGACGAAAAATTGCGAGCGTTTGAAAAAGCCTACAAAAAAGTGCCTCCCGTGTTGAGACCCCGGTCCGCCTATCTAGGGGGCCGAGTGGAGACATATAGACATTTGCACGTGGCCGAAAAAGACGAAAAAATCTACGCGGGTGATATAAATTCTTTATATCCCTCTGTCATGCTTCAGGAACGATTTCCAGTAGGCCACCCTACAATAATAACAGAATTTGAAGGCAGTACCGATATTTCGGGATATTTTGGTTTAATACAAGCCCGAGTACTACCACCTCGTGGGCTTTACATTCCTACTTTACCTTATAAGTACGAAAATAAATTGTTTTTCCCGTTGTGCTGCGCATGCATCGGCCAACAGCCAGCGGACGGCAGGTGTAAACACTCGGACGAGCAACGCGCGTTTGAAGCCACATTTGTATCACCGGAATTACAACAAGCTGTCAAAGACGGCTACGTAATATTGAAACTGTATGGCGTGTATCATTTCCCTCAAACTGTAAAATACGACCCTGGGAGGGGGGAGGGTGGGGGCTTGTTTACGGAATACGTGAAAACGTTCTATGCCATGAAATTAGAGTGCTCGGGCTTCCCGGAGGGTTGTATAACCGACTCTCAAAAACAGGCCTATGTGCAGCATGTACGTGATACTCAACATATCGAGCTAAACCTAGCCAATATTAAGGTTAATCCTGGCGGCCGCAGTACCGCAAAATTATTCCTTAATTCTATTTCAGGAAAAATAAGTCAGCGGGAAGATTTGTTGTCAACAAAGTTTATCAACAATGCGGCGGAATATTTCGCGTTTGTCACGGACGACAAAAATGTAATATCCAATATTGACTTTGAAAACGACGGCGAGATAGCGATCATTCGTTACAGGAACGATTTGAACTTGTCGGAAGGTAACGCGAACGTATCTGTAGTGATAAGTGCTCTAATCACATCCTATGGTCGACTACGATTGTTGCAATTGTTACGTGATCACGCCCCTGGTAATATTTTTTATTCTGACACAGATAGTACATTCTATAAAACAACCGGCCATCATGCGCCTCCCAACAATGACCCGAGGTTAGGTAGTCTCAATAACGATCTATCAGTGTACGGTAATAATGCTGAGATAACTCACTTTGTTAGCAACGGCGCTAAAAATTACTGCTTCGTAGTAAAAAGCGACAAAGGTACTAAACAAATTGTCAAAGTACGAGGCATAACCTTAAACTTCAGAAATAGCCAGATTTTAGACTTTGAGTCATTAGCTGGAATGGTAAAAAATATCAACGCAAACGAAACTGTCACAATTACTGAACCGCGAAAAATAATCCGTAAAAACCATCATTTACTGACCACGACCCAAAACAAACTTTACAGAGTGGTAGCCAATAAACGGTGGATGGATAAAGCCACATATGTGACGTATCCATGGGGCTATTGATAATAGGTTTGTTGAGGTCTTAGTTGTTGTTGTTGTTGGGCCCTGTCCTGCACGTAGCCCCAAATCAATCCTAGAAGCCCAGCCGCTAAGGCCGATACAAACCCGGACACCGCGAAAAGCTGCATCTTGTTTTTGTCGGTCTGATTGGAAGGCTAGTTGGTTAGTGTATGAGCATGCCCTCGCCAGAATCCTTTTCTCCCCCCCCCCCACCCCCATTCATATTTTTAACGATCGCTCTTCCAACCAGCGTCGCGCGCTCCACATGGCCACTTCGTCTCCCAGCTCGTTCTTCCCCTTTCTTTCGTTGCAGACTTTGAAAAAAAATTAAAGGTACATGGCTGAAGTAACTTCCACTTCGGATATCTTCCGGGATAAGCATCCTACTTCCAGTTGGACCGAAACCCGAATACGTTTATTGAACCACGAGGTGTTGCATTTGAAGAATATGGCAACAAAGCAGCAAATCCAAAGACTAAACCACGCATTGGACGCCGAAGTCGAATTTTTTGGCCCCCCCCACGACTTTATCAGGCCGGGCGTGGCTAGACAATATTGCTGCTATACGGACGCCGAAGAACGAGGGGAAAGTAGTCGCGTCAAAGCGTTGACGCCTCTCTTAGAAAATGTCAGGGACCACGTGTCTCGAATATGTGATGTACGCTTTAATTGCCTTCACATTGAAAGGTACGCAACTGGAATGTTATATAAACCGTGGCATATTTATAATCCTAGGGAGGGAATGGATACGCTCGCACCAGTAGCAATTATGGCTACCGGAAAACGAACTCACACTATGCGCCACGTTCACCACGGAGATGGCGCCGAACGACCTAGTTATACGGCAGTTATGGAGCCGGGTAGCCTACTAATTATATATCCTCCAACCAACCAATACTATAGGCATACAGTCCCCCAACGTCCTTTATTGAAGGATGCTGTATATTTACTAACATTTACGAAATGGTTGTTTCGAGATGATCCTGAGCCAGATTTCTAGAGGGATCCAACCCACTTCTTTTTTTTTTTTTTTTTTAAATTTTGTTATATTTTTAGTATGACGTCATTGGCAATATTAAGGCACGGTTCCAACAACTTGGCAGAGTGGTTTTGCCCGGTGCGTGAAGATGGCGCTCTGAAAATTGTTAAATTATTTACCGCTGGTGAAGCTTATAGAATTTATAAAGTCTTGCTGGACGAAACTAAATGGGCGGCGCCTATAAATTGGATGGGGACTCAATGCCGTACCCGGTACGAAAGCCTAGATGAAATGCCGAAATTATTGAAAAACCTCAACGAACTGATCTCTCCTCATTATTCCAGCAACGGCGAGTTATTTTCCAAATGTTGCGTCGTCAAATTTCATTGGAGAATCGATTCTTCTCCTTACGAAAATTTAAAGGACTACTGTGGTTTAGTATTAGGGGCGAAAGCACCTATGATTCTTTTGTATAGTAGATTAAATGACCCTAAATGGATTAAAGCTGAACTTTCCGCGGGAGATTCATTCAGTATTAAAAATAACGTGACCAGCTTCTTAGAATTCCCTAATCTATTTAACCCGCACGCCAAACCGACCGTGCACGTAGTGTTTTATAATTAAAAAAAAAAAAAAACCAACGGCAACGTCCTTATTTTTTTCTTTTTCTAGTATATGACGTCTTTGGACGCGTTGAAAATGTATAAAGGGGTGAAAGAGGCCTCGTGGCACCAGCCCGTGCGACAAGATGATGCTTTGAAGATAGTCAAGTTATTTACGCCGGGCGACTCGCGGCGTATTTATAAAGCCTTGATGAAAGAAACTGTTTGGCGGCCGGCTAGCGATTGCATGGGTAATATAGGCTGTACGCTTTACGGAACTGGGGAAAGCGAGAAAATAATTCCAATGACTAAACTATTGAATGATTTAAACGTGGTTATAAGCGCTAATATTTCTCCGGGGGGGAGGACCGGCCAGTTTTATCCCAAATGCTACGTAACTAAATTCAATTATAGAGTCAATGATGCTCCTTACAGGAACCACGAAAAATATGCCGGGTTGGTTTTAGGCGAGAAAGCACCTATCGTGGTAATTTATACCCGCAAGGACGAACCATTCCGTCAGTACAAGGTTGAACTCCAAGCCGGGGAAATATTTTCCTTCGATAAAAATATCGTTGATCCAATAATTGAGTTTTGTAACTTGGTCACGTATAATTCTCCTCCAACAATCCACGTGACCTTTTTCCGGTGAGAGGCCTACGTCACCCTCCCTCCCTCCACCGCTCGGCCTTGCCGATCGGTGTCGCCCCAGACAGCACGCCGCCACCCGCCACCGCCCCACTGAGAGAGGCCCTAGCGCCGGGGGTATCCCTTCCTCGGCCAAGGCCGAGGGAGGGAGGGGGGGGGGAGGGGGGTGGGTTAGAGGAGA
>JAHWFP010050261.1:0-17299 GCA_023313725.1 Lithobius niger | reverse complement strand
CAAAATGACACGGCTCTCTTGGCTGCCTACATTTTACAGTGTAAGTTATGTTCCCTTTTTTCAACTTGGTTTGAGGACTGGTTTGTATGCTGATATTTTTGTCTGCCTTGTGTTAGTGTGTAAGGTGGAATTAAACCACTACAAAACTTTTGTGTTAATAATGTGAGGTGAGATTCGTTAATCATAAGGTAGTAGAACTCCACATCTTGATTGCATTAGTTGAATCAAGACGAGATACGGTAATCATAAGTTACCGCACTAGTCGACATAAGATGCTGTTATCTCAAAATACAGGCTTTGGATCAACTGGCCTCATGGCATTTACAGATTTGTTTAAGTCTCATTCTTCATTATTTAGTAGGGAAAAAATGAACCACCTTCTACTTTGAATGTTCGAAATCAATCGATCCCAAATGTAACGCTCAAATTCAAAAACAAAAATTAAAATTAAAAAAATTAAAAACAAAAATAATACCGTACTGAATGTATTTTTGTTTTTGAATTTGAGCATTACATTTTTGATCGATTATTTAGTAGGGATTAACCAAATTCAAATAACGGTAATCAGAGGGGCACTGAAGCTTGGGCATTAGTTCAAGTATATATTTTTTAAAATATAATTTTGCCGAAAAATGACCGAATATGATTACACCATTATAAATTTTTTTTTTTATGTATATAACTTTCCAATACTAAGCTGCAGTAAAACCTTTAATACAAACTTTATAACGAAACTGCTAAAAATGTTCTTATTAGCCATAGTTCTTATTGTACGGACGAGAGAAATTGGATTGCATCTTTAAAATAATGTAGCCTACCGGTAGGCCTATACTGTATTCTTTTCATTCGCCCTTGACCTTCGCGTTTGCGCAAATGGACAAAACTCTTATCACTTCCCAAGACTAGCAATCAATATTTTGTGTGGAACGAAACAAAATTCAAGGGTGAGGGGAAGAAACCGTTACGAACAGCAAATTCCTAAAAATACTACCTCGCTTCACACAGTACTACCTCGCTTCACACACACTTTCATCCGTGGACTCCGTCAGGGATTTAGGAATCTGGTTTTCAAAGGATCTTAAAGCATCCCTGCATTGCGCTAAAATCGCGGCTCAAGCTTATCGTCGATTAGCCATGGTTAGGAGATGTTTCGCAAAATCTCAAGTCGAGACCTTGGTTTGGGCATTCAAGGTTTATTTTCGCCCCATCTTAAGAGTATGCAAGCCCGGTTTGGTCTCCTTTTTTGCTTAAAGATATCGATTGTTTGGAGGCAGTACAGCTACAATTTACACGTGGTCTACCGGGTCTTCGTGGGTTTTCCCAAAGGGAGCGGTTAACAACGTTGGGGCTGCAGCCACTTGAGTTGCGAAGACTCTAGGCTGATCTCTCGCTGACTTTTCGTATAGTACGGGGATTTTTGTCGGTTGACCTACCTTTTTTCGAGCTTTCTCCAGGAACGAGTACCAGAGGTCACTCCTTTAAATTATTGGTCCAGGAATCGCGAACGGAGTGCAGAAAACATTTCTTTGCTCTTCGAGTGGTCAAGCCATGGAACACACTTCCGGAGGATGTGGTCAAGGCTCCGTCAGTCTATGTCTTTCGTAAACTTTTACAGCGTCTACCACTCACTTGTTACTTGAAACGTTCTTACTAATCTTATTTTTGTTTAGGAGTGGCGTTAGTGGTCCTGAGCCCTGCCGTTATCCTTGCCTTGTGGCTACAGTTTTTATTATTATTATATTATTATAGTGGCAATTGTATTTTTTTATTCAAACTGTCCTGCCACGCTATATTGCAGGTTGGCTCCATGTTTATTATTATTATTATTATTGTTTTTATTATTATTATATACATCTTTTTAAATTGTAAATAGCTCTAGTCTTACTTCCCACTTCAGTTTTTAACTTTCACTACACCAGTTTCATGCGTTTCATTGTTTTATTATTTTTTATTATTTTTATGAAGATTGACAATGGGTATTGGCCAAGCTTTAAACTACGATGCATTATTTTATTATTTTTAAAGAAACATTGACATCGTTACCCGGTTTTTCCCTGCACTTGTCCTTCACGTTTGGCGATGCCATTGGGGACCATTGTGTCCCTGGTAGGTCTAACCTTGGTGGTAAGGCAATCGTGACCCCAACCCCATACCATCTACCCTTCCTCTGCAGCCGAGCCATCGTCCTTGTTTTAAACTTTTAACTGTTTAATTTTTATAGTGTATAATTGTTTAGTTTTAACATCGGACGGCAGTCAGTGACCACCCAGTCCTTGTCGCTCCGCTTGCGTTTGCAACGAACCAATATTATTATTATTATTATTATTATTAAATAAGCTGGAATTAATAAATATTTGTTCATCTAATCCGTACATTCGTATTAACAGAGTTCGCCTTAGCTGTATTTATTTAGTGCTGAACTGAATAACTGACCAACCAAAATCTTAAAAAAGTTCTTCTTAAGCGGGAATTTGCTGGCGATTCAACACTGTGTGGCGAGCGGACTACCTCTCATGAATCTACAAGGGCCGTCAAACCCTAACATCAAAATCCTAATTAGTAAAGATTTGGGGGCACACCTCTCGCGCAAATGGGATCGTGCGAGCGTTGAGCAGACGACACGCGAGAAGTACAGTGGGCAACGGTTTCCACGCACTTTCAAAAACACTCGCACTCAAGGCAATGTAAAACACAAGCAAGCACAAGAAAGGAAGCCTGAAGAAGATAGGAGAGACCGAAATTAACACCACTCGGACTATTAGGCTTATCCAAAATTCGCAAAATACCGTACTTGAGAGCTTCTTACTTCCTGCAAATACTTACCTTCAGTAATATTGCTAAAACCACCTTTTTACGCTATTTACTGCTCGCTTATGAACTAAAAACCCTATTTTTTACGTTCTCCCTAAGCTTTTCTCCACTGCCGCCAGGTGGCGCTGCACGTCCTTACCGACGTCGGCGCCCCCACCAGTCCAACCGCATCACTTTTTCGAGCACTCCATCGTGGATGGTTGTGCGAGTTCTTACTGCGTGCTTCGCGAATTAACCAACGCGTATTATGGACTACAACAACGGCCTTCAATGTCAAGAAGTGGATCCGACGAGCGGCTTGTTGGAAGCAGCACGGTGGGAACAGGATCGAAGCACGGCAACGGTCGGTAGACGGTATGCTTAACGGATGCGGCCATACCGGCGGTGTTTTTTGGTCGGCCGGTCGTTGCCGGGCACAAAATGGCGGCCGAGAATGAAGCTTTTGTGATTAGTGGTTACGGAAGCGTCGTTGCCTCCCGTTCTTCCCCGGGATGTTGTTCGTGTTGAAATACCATTTTTTTCACGCAGATGGTGATTTGTAGAGTGAGCCAGTGGAGTTGTCGACGTTCCGCAAGGCAGGTCTGTGCCGATCCGATGGCGGGCGTTAGGTGAGTGGCCGACAGTGGCGGTAAGTTGAAAAACAGTAGTGTTGAGAGGATGAATAGGACGACCGCTCCCGGTGGGGAAAAGAGCGGTGCGGTTCCTAAACTGAGTGGTAAAAAGCCGGCCACGGGCACTGTCCGCTGTCCGACTATCCCAGCAAAAAAAAAAAAAAAAGTTGCAAGTGCTGCGTTTGGACATAATTGCAACGCTGGTTGAGCCGAGGGGTGCAAATTGAGGGCGGTTTGACCGGACCCACGCTGTCGCCACTGGCAACATGCGTAGCACCATCGGCGACACTCAGTAGTCAGGAGTAGCTACTAGACGCAGTGGCGTAAATAACGGGGGAGCAGGGGGGGGCAAGTGCCCCCCCAAGAACGAGCCGAGGGGGCGTAAAAGTCATAGGAAAAATCAGTTTCTTTATTTTCTTCAAAACTTTTTTTCCCCCCATTAAGCAACCCAAGAAAAATATTCGTACAGTAAAGGTAAATTGATTGCAACAAATTATCAATAATACCAAAGTTCAAGAACAATAAAATCAGGGAGCAGGCATCCTGCGTCACTCGTTCATATAAACCCATCAAAACTTTTCAACGAGCTCACCAGTCGCCAGTCTCAATGGGAAACCCATTTTTCTTAGTTGAGGGTTTGAGGCTTGCTACATAGCACGGCCTGTATTGTGGACCTGCTAAGCATAGTGTTTATACTGTTTAAATTACACGCGTAAGTGTTTGTCCTCTGGTTTTATAATTTTATTGTTTTTGGACAATGAAGTGCACGTACGTTTTTTAGCAACAGCATTATCAACGCAATTTGTTTTCTTAACTACGTATTATTAATCTTACTCGCCACCGCCAGACGGCAGTATAGTCCAATCCCAGTATCCCCGGCAGTTTTACTTTCGGTTTGCAACAGATGTAGCTGCTGTAGCACTATCGAGCCAGAAAATTTGTGAAAAGTACGCAGATGACTTGAACGATGATTTTTTGCCAGAATTTTCATCATTCCGGCAGCTAATCCAATCACAAATACCAGACTTGAAATCCCTAAGTTCTTCGGGGGGCGAGGGATAATCGTCTAACTGGATAATCGCATAATTGGAAGAACGTATAACGGAAAACAGTATAACGGAATATCGTCTAACAGGAAATTCGTATAATGGAAAAGCGTCTAACTGGAAATTCGTATAATGGAAAATCGTCGAATATCCCTGCCTCGCTCGCGCTGCCGCGCACGCTGCGGCTATACATATGTCATCAGAAACCGCTGTTAGACGTTAATCCAGTTAGACGTTTATCCATTATACAATTATCCATTATACGATATTCCGTTTAGATGCTTTTCCAGATTTTCTATTGCGGCAGATTTTAGACAATTATCCCATTAGACGATTTTCCAGTTAGACGTTCGTCCGACGCCCCGTTCTTCGGATGTGCTCAAGTATCTGCTGCTGGATTACAGTTTCCAAGAAGTATCCTATATCCGAATGTAGTGACTGCATACCAAATATTCTTAACCATACCCATTTCGGTTGCCACACGTGAACAAGGCCTTAGCAAGCTCAAGCTCATAAAGACATATCTACGTTCCTCAATTTCACAAAACAGACTGTCATCATTGGCACTGTTGTCGATTGAGAATGCAGTGGCTGCAACATAAACTATGACAGCATTATTAATGCATTTGTAGACAAGAAAGCTCGCAGAACAGGGACAAGCCAATTTTAAAGTAAGAAATTTCATGTATGCTTACTGCCGATATTATGGTTAGTCTGTATCATTGTCTGCAGTGATGTTTCAAGAATATGAGTAAATAAGTTATGGTGAGATTGTGAGAAATGTGTTGTGTGCTGTGGGGAGGGGGGAGCTTATGGGCTGAAGCCAACTCCAGTAAGAAAAAAATTATGTAACAAAGAACAAACGTATCCGCTAAGTATTTTAAAACATGCCTCAAATCTGGAGTCATTCTTGTGCATGCTACTGGCTGAAGGGGCGTAAAAATGGTTAATTGCCCCCCCCAGAAAAAATATTTATTTACGCCACTGACTAGACGCTGATGCAGCGGGACACATTGTCGCCGTTCTGTCGCCAGTTGTCACCAGGGAAAGTAGCTGTATGACGTGACGCAGCGGGATACATCGTCGCAGTTCTGTAGCCAGTTGTCACCAGGGTAAGTAGCTGTTATGACGCTGACGCAGCGGGACACATTATCGCCGTTCTGTAACCAGTTGTCACCAGGGAAAGTAGCTGTATGACGCTGACGCAGTGGGACACATTGTCGCCGTTCTGTAGCCAGTTGTCACCAGGGAAAGTAGCTGTATGACGCTGACGCAGCGGGACACATTGTCGCCGTTCTGCAGCCAGTTGTCACTTCGAGGGTGTCACATGTTGCTGGTGAGCGTGGCTGCTATGACACTGGCACGGCGGGACCAATTTAAAAAAAAAAAAAAAATACCGTCGCCAGGTGTCGCTGCGCAGTCGTCATGTGTCACCAACGGTATGGTGAGTGTCTCCATGGGCATTTGCCCATAGGCCTATGTGTTTGTGATATGTTGGTTGTCGGGTATGTTTACATTAATCGTTAATGCCTCTACTTTTCTTTGGTCCTGGAATGGCAGCTGCGTTGGCTCCTACGGTGTGCATCAAGACATGGTCTTCCTGGAGTTAGGCAACTTGGACGGTTAGTACAATGGGTTTGAAGTAGGGTTCCCCCCCCCCCCTCCTTTTGCCTTCGACTGTCTTCTCTTCCTTGGGTCCTTAGGCTGAGTGGGGGGGGGGTGTGAATCTGATGCCCTTTGGGGTCTGGCCGCTATATGCGGTCGCACGGGGCCACTATGCCCGATTTTTTTTTTTTGCGAATCACAAACAAGTTGTATTGTGTATGCGTTGTTGTCTCTTAAGGTCAAACCAAAACATGTGAATGGAGCTGTAGCTTGTACATCTGGCACGAGTAAGAGTTCCTTTGGCTTCAGTATGAATCTGAAGGGGGACTTTAAAGTATATGTTGAAGTTAAATGGCACTCGAGGTTCATGAATTCAATTGATATTAAATTGATATCACTCGAGGTTCGGTCATCAGCATGAATTGGGCCTGATACTAGGGATCGACCGAGTCCGGATATATCCGGATCCGGCGCCGGATAATGCGGTATCCGGCGAGATTCGTATCCGGCAATTATATTGGGCCGGATACCGGTTGCGACAAAACCAAAGCTTTATCGCCGTAAACATGTTGCTTGCCTTGGTAAAATAAATCGTAGTAAAATAACTAAGCGATCTACGGGTATAAATAATTGCAGACGTAATAATTACAGTGTAAATTATTGCACAAAAATATAATTGGGACAATCGTATTAGGTTTTCATAACTTTAAAAAAAAAGTTGAAGTTCGACAACGTAAATCCGCTTTAAGAAAATATTCACCTTCCGTTGCAGTACATGGGAGACCTTGAAATGTTAACGTCCTCTGGTTATACTTCCATTACAGCATTGTTTACGGCTTCCGACATCTTTTTTTTAAAGTTTTTAATACTGTAGAAGTAGTTTAAAGTTGTTTTATTTCCTAATTTATATTCACTATCGTTGAAGGCAATCCGTTTAGGGCCGCCATCGCGCTTCGCACTCCCAGCCGGCTGTCCGCCAAGAGACTCGCACCTGCTAGCTCCCAATGGCCGTGACCTTGACTCGCTTCGCGTGACGTCACTTGTGACTGGCCCCCCGCCACGATAGTGATCACGTGCTATACACGTGCCAATCGGGGAATCCCAGCTTTCCTACGCGACCAAGATGGCGGCCGTTCGTTGCTTTGTTCTCTTACGACAGCTTGAACCAGGGGCTAGTTTTAGCAAATAAAAGCCATTTCACATCAATTTTGATGACACGGCCAATAACAACATCAGTTGAGGTAATTAAAAAAAATGATAATTAATAAAATAAATCCAAAATACGCGTTCCAAAGTACCTAATTCAGTCGGAATTACACCTCTGTTGTATGCAATGGCGGTTTTTCTTTCCAAACGGGACTTTGAATCCAGGGTGCGTCGGGAGTTTTAGAAACGGTTTTGAAGTGACGATAAATCGTGGTTTGGACGCCACGGGGTTAAAGTAGAAAAGTAAGACGGTTTAATGACGGCATCAAAAACTAGCAAGAAATAATAACATGATAAACCAAAGATGACTTCCATGTTGCAAGAGTCGAGACAGTTTTGTTTATAAAATAAATAAAGCTTTTTTTTTATGCTGGTTTCATTCCTTTTTTTTTTGGCTCTCGTTCTTTTATTTTGCTTTCGGTCTTTGTTGTACTGTGCGCAATAAAAAACGGAACGAATGCAATTTAAAGGGGAATGAAAGCAAAAAAAAGGAACGAAACGAACGTAAAAAAAAGCTGTAAGTAAAAGACCTGTTGTGATTTTGATTTTTTTTTTTAATGCAACCAAAATTCGATAATTTTAATATAAAATAAATGCATAGACTACATACTGGTTTCACAAATATTGCAAAATTTTGCAAATTCGAAATGAAGCAGTAGGCTAATCAATGAGAAATCCTTCAACTAGCAAAATCCTTCAAAAAAAAAAATTGCAGAGTTTGGCAACATTGCAAGACAGTTCTGTAGCCTACATGCAATTATACTATACTGGTACTCTTAATGTGTAAGACTTCTAAGTGTTTAATGTAAGAAAGTAATGTAAAACAAAGCGAAAATTAACACCATAGTTGCAACTTATAAGAGGAAAAAAATAGACAACTTTATTTCGTTTTTATGTGTGAATTACCCGGTATCCGTACAGACCCGGATCTAGCACCTAGATCCGGAACCGACTCGGATCCGGCAAAACGGTATCCGGTCGATCCCTACCTGATACCTTTACATAACTCCAAGGTTGTACATGGCATACGAGTGGGAGTGAAGCCTAACTCTCCTCAGTGTGAGGTCTGCAAAGTATCCTAATCGACTAGGGCCAGTTTTAAGGGTATTGATGCTATGCAGAGTAAGAAGCCCCTCGAGCTCCTTCACATGGATGTTTGGGGACCAAGTCGCACGGTATCCTTGGGTAATTGTAGATATGTGCTTACTTTAATTGATGATTATTCTCGTTATGCATGGGTGTTTCCGATCGCTAAGGAAAGCGACATGTTTCAAACGTTTGTTGACTTTCGTGCCAGAAGTGAAAGACGATTTAGCCTCAAAATTGTAAACGTTCGCACGGATTGAGGTATGGAATTTTGTTCAGGTGAATTTTGTGATTATCTTTGTAGGTTGGGTATCAGATACCAGCGAACCAATGCCTACTCACCAGCTATGGCTGGAATCGCTAGGCGATTTAACCGCACGTTGTTTGAAGGGTACGTGCAATACTTCACGAGACTTCTCTGCCACGCAATCTTTGGGCGGAATTTGTATGTACGTTCACCTACCTGAAGCATAGGGACCCTCACTCATAATTAGGCTTTAAGGTCCCTTGTACATTATGGTTTGATCGAGGTGTATCGGTCAGACATTACGGAGACCTGGTGCAATGTGTTATGTACACTTCCATAAGCCGGGAAGGGATACCCTTGACGTTAAAGCTGGGAGGGGGTATTCATTGGCTATGCAGTAGACACAGTAGGATATAGAGTGTGGAATCCCCAAACTTACTTGGTCGTTGAAACTAAACATGTAAAAGTAGATGAGGATAAGTTATGGGGAAGGGAGAAAAGGTCCTTGCAGTATAGGCCTCAGAGTGTGCCCAAACCCAGTCTAAGTACAACTAAATTTAACTGTGGGAAGGGACTTAGTTCGGGTACAGGGTCGGAATCAGATGGTAATTCTAGTGTAGAAGCAGAAGATAAGTCTGAGGGCCCACTTTCCATTGAAGAAGTTCCTCCACGACCATTCATTCGTAGTAATAGTGTAGGCTCCTCCCCCAAATTGGCTCCTTTAGATTATCAGAATTGTTGAAGGGAAGAAGTAGTCCGTCCGACGGGGCAAAGGGTAGGTAGGTTAGATGTGTACTATCACACCCCAGATGGAATTATGTTCCGCAGTGTTAATGATGTCAAATAATATTGCGTAGAACGGGGATGTCAATTTGAACCACTGTTCGATTTTAGGGGTAGACGAACACCTGATCTCGGAAATGTATCCTCTAGTGAGCAGGATAGTCCTGTTGATTTCAGTGATTCTGCGGCATACATGTGTATTGTTGGGCCGATTAACTATGAAGAAGCCATTGCCTCTCCTCACAAGTGTGAATGGGAACGGTCCATGGGAGACGACGTTGCGTCCTTTAAAAAAAGAGGGGTATACATAGAGGTTAATGTAACTAATGAGGTGGAAGTGGGGATGTAAATGGATATACAAGGTTTCGTCAAGCAAGCGATGTGGATTTTGATGGAGTATTCAGCCCAGTTGTGAATTTTGTTTTAGGTTAGATTCTTTTATGTATTATTGGTATCCATTCTGAGGTGGACAAACGTTGATTTGGATTTCCAGTGTGCGTACCTTTGTGGTACGTTGGATTGCAAAACCTTCATGAAAATCCCCAAAGGATTCGAACCCGTGTTTCACCATGGTACGGTGTGGCTATTGCAAACAGCCGTATATGGTCTTCACCGAAGTGGGTGGCTATGGTGGGAAGTTACTTGTAAAGCCATTAGTGATAATGGGATTTTCTAAGTTCTTGTGACTTACCTGTGTTTATCATTTTGGTTTAGATGCAGTTTTATTGTTTTATGTGGGGGTTTTGCTTTTGTTTGCCAGAAACGAAACTTTTAGAGCAATGTAGTAACGTTGCTTGGATCCAAATTTGAACTCGCGTCTTTAGAAGTAAAAAACCTATTAGGTGTTGACTTCCTAAAAAATTGATGGCATGACAGTAATTCATCAACAATCTTGCTTTTCACGACTCGCAAAGAGGTATGACGTCGATGGAACGTGTACGTTGCGTGTACCAGTACGTGTGCCAGTTCATGTCTGCTGGTACTGGTGTTCAATCGAAGCGAGACGAAGATGAGACAAGTGTACATTTCCCATACAGGTCACTAGTAGGAAGTTTGTTGTATGTAGCTTCTAGATCGAGGCCGGATATTCTTTTGAGTGTTATAATATTGTCCCAATGTACCAATGCCTTTACGTCCATTCATATTCGCTTATTGTTGAACATACTGCGATACTTATGTACTGTCAGTACGAAACATTATGCTATTGATCTTTCAAGTGTCACAGGATCTGAATCGTATGCATGTGTAGCTGCATCCTGGGCAGCCGATAGAGTCGACCGGCGTAGTTTCGGTGGGCACATTGTATTCTTGGGTAGCGTGCCTGTTTTGTGGGGCTGTACAAGCATAGTATGGTGTGCCTCAGTACAATGGAGGCGGATTTCAGTGCAATGATTCCGGCTGTAGGAGTATTGCCCTGCCTACACGGTGCATGTCACATTCAGTATTGGCACCATTGGCTACAACACCTTCATTGTACTGTGGCTCACATACTGCCATCCACTTTACTAGGAATGAGGTGGGATACTTGAGGTCAAAGCACATTGCCATTAAATGTATGTTTTTGAGGTATTGGCTACGAAGGCTATATTTCTGTTTATATAACGTGCCGTCTGCACTAAATGGTGCAGACATGTTGTCGGAATGGCTGAACCCAGGGCGGCTGAATAGGCTATGTTCAGCGGTGTTCTATAATTGTGACTCATAAGTAATGTTATACCTTCTGTAGCATTGTGTTTGCATGAGACGGATGGGAGAGTGTGTTGGTTGTCATAGCCTACCAATGGATGGTTCTTCCCAGCAGGGGGTTTACATTGTTCATGTCGTTGTTTATTATGTCAAGATAGTGTTAAAGGCCTGAAACTAAAATGTACTTTCCCCAATTCAGGAAAGAGTGTTTGGAAGCCTGGTCGGTGGTTATGCATTGTGCATGCCTGGAGAATTGTATCTGGTTGATCATGCGCTTTAGCCTGGTGGGGAGATACCTTCCGGTTTCGGTGGAGCGAACGCTCACTCGCGTTCTGGTGTTGATGCGGGCAACATGGGATGCTAGCTGCAATCATGTTGTTTACGTCGTGTTTGTTTTAAGCCATGTGGTCAAGTGTTGTACCTTTCGAAATGTTGCTATTAAATATACAGTTGTACTTTAAGTATTTCTTCTGGACCTGCTTTGAAACAATACGGTAATTGTAGGTTTAGGATTTCGCTGGAGTAACGCGGTTATTTCCTACACTCATGGTGCGGGACGTCGCTGGACGTAGTAGTAGCAGCGTGCTCCCTGCGCCACCCGCTCCTGTTTGTGCGTACTTCCTTGGGGGTCCCGAGTGGCCTGGGGCGGGCGGATCTGTGGTGCAAGCCATGTTGTGGCTGGCCAGGCTTTCTAGGGGTGAAGCCCGAGTCGGTGTGCCTTGTTTCAGTGTGTTATTCTGGCTGTGCTCCATTACGGCAATTCTAGTGGAGCGGGCCGGTTTTCTGGGCTTGTGTGCCTTGTTCCTGAGCTAGGTTCTCAAGGATGAGGTGGAGGTACTGCCAGGCGTTGGGCTAACTCACCCGGCTGTTGGTTGGGGACCATGGGCCTCTCTCTATGGGGGCATGGCGTCGCTGGATACCTGGTCCTGGTGGGTTGGTTGCCTTTTGGTTCTTTATTGGTGTTTTGGTGGCAGTGTGTGTGTGGTTTAGTAAGCTTGTTCTCCGGGGTTCCTGGTTGGGGTGGTGATTCCCGCCTCCTGTCTGACGAATTCAGCAATATTACTGAAGGTAAGTATTTGCAGGAAGTAAGAAACGAAAATTTTTACTAGTGAAAATTAGTTTTTACTTACCTAAAATACTTAACCTTCAGTAAGGACCCGCCCGCCTCCCCGCAATCACTGAACCGGAGTGTCCGTGAAAAAGTGATGCGGTTGGACTGGTGGGGGCGCTGACGTCGGTAAGGACGTGCAGCGCCACCTGGCGGCAGTGGAGAAAAGCTTAGGGAGAACGTAAAAAATAGGGTTTTTAGTTCATAAGCGAGCAGTAAATAGCGTAAAAAGGTGGTTTTAGCAATATTACTGAAGGTAAGTATTTTAGGTAAGTACCGTAAATCGCCTAATAAACGCCCTGGCTTTGTTAACGCCCACCCCCAAAAAATGCCTTAAGGTCAGAAATCGTATAGTTGCTTTATTAACGCCCCCCCCCCTCTCTCCAATCTTTTTTTAGTCAATCATGAAATTGACTAAAAGCTTCAAACGTTTAAAGAAATCAACACATTATCCCTTTAAATCTTGGTTGTTCTGCAGCAAAATTAACGAAAAGATTCATAAATTTTACAAAATCAACATTTAATTCAACACGATTCACGGAGCATTTGTAATCGCGCAAAAGTCGACAATATTAGGCCTATGCGATCGATCATTGATGTGCGTAATATGGATTCAGTCTAGTGAAAACACTATACCTTTTTCTCATTTATTCTCAAATTTAGTTTATTAGCTCGTCCTCCTTCCAATATCTAACATAATTCAAAGTTAAAACTAATTTTTAACCAACCATCACAAAACCTTCAAAACAGACACGTGATTCACGATCGGAAAATGCCAACCGAAGTAACGTCATAACGGACGCGGTAGACCGGATGTTTCAAGCGCTTACGCGGTCTTGACGCGTCCACCACTTCGCGTCCACTACTGGAGCCCCACGGGTCCAGACATACGCGTCTATTTCCGCCGGAACTTTTGTCTTGGACGACAATATATAACTCTATGGTGATAAATATCAACACACGCGTTTTCCAGCGGGTGAATCACGTTGTCTGTTTTGGAGGTTTGTGTGTTTGAAGGCTAAAAATTAGTTTTAACTTTGAATTATGACGATCTAATAAACTAAATTTGAGAATAAATGGGAAAAAGGAAAAGTGTTTTCACTAGACGGAATCCATATTACGCACATCAATGATCGATCGCGTAGGTCTAATATTGCCGACTTTTCTGTGATTACAAATGCTCCCGTGAATAGTGTTGGATTAAATGTTGATTTCGTTAAATTTATGAACATTTTCGTTAATTTTGCTGCAGCACAACCAAGATTTAAAGAGATAAAACGTTGATTTCGGTAAACTTTTAATCAATTTTCCGATTCACTAAAAAAAAAAAGATTGTTTTAATGCTAGATTGAACCCAGACCACGCACGTGAATAATCAACTTTACCGTGATGGATTTAGGCCTAAACGGCCACCCCAAAAAATATGTTAAGGTCAGAAATTTTGTTTTAGCCTTGTTAACGCCCCCTCCACTTTTTTATCGAATTAATTTTAGCCGCCCATGGGCGTTTAATAGGCGATTTACGGTAAAAACTAATTTTCACTAGTAAAAATTTTCGTTATTTTTTTTTTAATTTGAGCGTTACAATTGTGATCGATTGATTCCATGGAGTGAGCTACGATGCCGTTGTCCTCTTTTTTTTATTTCTCACATTGGCCATGTACTGTCCTATTCTCGTTCGAATTCCCTTCCTTGTCTCTCCGATGTAGAGACGGGAGGCCACGACGACGAGCGGCAGTTATGGATTCGAAAGCAGACGACGACGATCTAGTGATGTAGTGAACACAAGAAAACTTTTGTCCTAATGCCTGAGGAAGATGGCAGCCAGCCATTGAAAATTTGCAAGAAGTAGACACTGTCTAGTTTGTGAAAATGAGCAGTAAATATGTTAATTCTCCGAATTATTACTCTGAATTTATTAAAGAGGTTATACTGTAGTAGATTAGATCCTATTCAATTCTTTACAAAAACAACCACAAGTAAATCCCAAGAGAATTACATTAGCACAACTATTTGGAGCGGAGCTACTTAATGCAATGACTCACTGGGGTTTGTTTCTTTAAGACTTCAATTATTTTGTGGTTGTTAAGGTTAAAACAATAAAATTCACTCATGTCAATGATGGAAAAACTACAAGTTCATCAGTGGGAATACTTAGTTGACATAGTTAACCATGTCATAGTTAACTATATGGTTAACAACCATGTTGTTAATTATGTTGCTAACATGGTTAACAATCATGTTGTTAACCATGTCAACCATGTTCTCAACCATGTTAACAACCAACATGACGGCCAGGACTTAGTTTCCCACCCAATTGTGGGCTTTTATGTAATTTTGTGTTTTTATTGTGACCAAGGCAAAAAAAATAATGCTTTTGCCGAAAATTAAATCAAGTATTTCCATTGATGAACTTGTGGTTTTTCCATCACTGACAAGGAGTGAATTTTATTGTTTGGGCTTTCTTTGTTGCAGCTTCACTACAAAATTACCGAACAGAATTTGATAAAATTGTGTATGCTGACCAAGTACAACCCAGACAGTGTCTTTCTTTTTTCTTTTTAAGGCAAAAAAATCGGGTATATTTTGGACCGGAAATTAAGGAACAATTTCAGAAATTGTTGGAAACCAAATGTTAGAAATCAATTGTTTAGTTGTTTTTGATGTGCGTTAATTCTAAGGCAGTCGGATACATTTTTTTGATTTTGATACCAATAGTATCGGACAATCCAATACAGATGGCAATAACCATGGAGACAGTGACGTCGAGGCTCGAGTCTGTTCAACGATTTAGCAATGACTTAACGACTAAACATTAGCAATGACTATTAAATTTGAACACACTACCATAAAATTTATGCAGTTAAACTTAATAATGGCAAAATGTGGTAACTTTGATTGAAATTTTGAGGCCACCTAGTCATGAATTTTGTGCTTGTTTGAAGATATCGGTCCAGTTTGTGTTAGGTATCGGTCCAAGGTATTGGTGGAAATATGTTAACGTTTTGTACGCTTAGATTTCAAAGTAAAGGAAATTTACCGTTCCAATATCCTTGCAATTTTTTTGCAAACAGTCATGTTTTTCTGGAGTGGAGGGGGCTCAGAAGAACTGTCTTCATCAGGCTATCACATCACCGCTTACTTCGTCGTGATCGTTCGTCTGGAATTGGGACGTGTTGTTGGCAAGCTGTGTGAAGATGTTCTAAAAAGGAACGATAAGCAGCGCATCTCACATAGCTCACGAAGGCTAAAATGAGACTAAAATCAAAAGGAAATACATTGGAAATGTAAAAAAGGCTATGAACAGTCTTAGGCTAAATTGTACGTTCCTGGAGATCGCAGAGATGCCTGCAAGTATGTGTTTTTGATGCTTGTTTTACATTCTTCTGACATAAAAAAGTTTCTCAACTTTGAATGCATTTTTACTACATTTCTTTTTTCTGCAGCGCGCTGCAATACTTGATGTACCTTTTCTCGCAAACTACTTGTCTGATTCTCACCATTTTTGTTTTGTTTTGCTCAGTAGACCTGTTGGAGTAATCTGAAACTCTGAAATTTAAAAATATGTAGAGTAATCAGCTTGAAAAATGGTAAAAAAAAAATGAAAACATGTTTTTTATGGAATATTTTGAAAAAATAAAAAATTGCAACCAGTATTTTTTAAATATGTTTTTCTGACTTTCAGCATGTAGCCACATTAGCTCTTCAAAAAGTCCAACCGATCATTGCTAAAGCATTTCAGTCCAGGAAAAGGTACATACGCTAGGCAATGTTTTATTTAAAAAAAAATTTTTTTTAAGTTTGGCTCTAAATTTAAAATTATTAGGCTCGTTTTGAAGGTCTATTAAATGCCTACCCACATGAAAATTTTCAGAACGATAGTTCAAATAGAACCATAGAAAAAAATTCCTAAAGTTTAGTCCTCATGCCACCTTAACTTGACACACGCAGGGGCCAACTTGACAGGTAAGTTCTTTTGAAAAATATGATACTGTAGACAAAAGGTCCGAATTAAGGAAAGGGAAAAGAGTGTTTCTTGAATTAATGACACTTGTTTGACACTTCAGTTTTTCAGTTCATACAGTCATCCAAAAATTGTGTTTAATTAGCTACACCACGTGAAAACTAAATTAAACAAGGCATTTGTTTATCTTTCTCTGGTTTCAGCTGAACTGGGTGATTATGATCCTGATGAGCATATTGGTAACTACGTGGCAGATTACAAACTAACTTTAAAACAAGCTACTAAGATGGAAGAGAAAATTTCAGAAATCCACCAGGTGCAATTGAGGTACAGTATGATGAAACCTTGAATTTTGCATGATATTGTTAAAAGGAAGTTTGTGCTGTTATTCCAAACGGTAAACTAGCATGATGGTATTTTGCTCTAATTCACTTGTTTGGTTTTCAGTTTTTACTAATGCAAGCTAGTCAAATATCAGCTAGTGCTTTTCTGGGTTTTCAAATGGTAGACTTTCTTTTTTTTTCGGCAAAGAAAAAATGTGTGCGTTGGTTCATGGATTTTTGGTGAGGCGGGGGAGGTTGAACAATTGACAGTTGGCTATTGAGAGGCTAGACAACAGTTAAAAACGTTTAATTTAATAAATTGCATCCCTATTGTTATTATGAGTTGTATTTCAAATAACAGCTTGCTTGTATGTGGATGGTTTTGTGTGTGTTACTTACAAAATGCATGCCTTTGTAAATAGAGGGCAAGTACCATCAGTTGCAGAAATGAATTTCTTAAGAAAAGCTTGTTTGCTGGATACATACGGTGTGGATCCACATCCTGTTAAGGTGAGCGTTTTTTTCTGGATGAAATTTTATGACTAGAGCTGATTGGCATAACCATTAATGGTACTGCAGCATGCCCACGTCTTTTAAGAATATTGGATTGGTTTGATTTTAGGATCACCGAGGTGTTCAGCTGTATCTTGGAGTCAATCATGCCGGTATACTCACTTTTCAAGGAAGCAGGAAAACACATCATTTTAAGTGGTAAGATGATTTCTACTCTGTGATCATTTATTCTTCGTTGAGATCGGTAATGAATAAGGCTGTACTGATGTCAAGTCAAGACTTGCTAATTAACTAATAATCAAATGTCCTAC